>JAMYWD010000864.1:0-40760 GCA_028583415.1 Protea cynaroides | reverse complement strand
GTGACCTTATTTTGGGGCCCACCAAAAACTACCTCGAGGTCATAGCCAAAACCCAAATTTTTACTTATCTTTCTTCCTTTGCTGTCCACACACTAGTAAGACATTGTTCAGTTGGAAATGGCAAAAATGGGATGCTTACAGATGCCCCTCTTTAGCTGAGATTGTTACCAATTGAAGGCTGAAGATAAAAGAACTACATTTTTGGGATATGAGTGAGATTGCTTATTGGGCTGCACTTAGGGATATTTGTCCTAAACTGCCTACGTATTCCAAGGGTGTCCTAGAAATCAAGCCCAGAACGTAGTTGGACTGGCAAGAAGGTTTGCTCTTCTTGGAAGATTGGTGACTGCTCTTCTTGTATGAAGCTAGGCTGTGAATACAAGGCTCATTTGTAGGCTGAGAACCTCTTCTTGCTGAGGTGGAACTCATGATGCAAGGTATGTGCGGGCTTGAACCCGGCTTGATCCTTTTGTAGGCTGATAAACCTCTTCTTGTATGAAGCTAGGCTGTGAATACAAGGCTCATATGTAGGCTGGGAACCTCTTCTTGCTGAGGTGGAACTCAATGCAAGGTATGTGCGGGCTTGGACCCGGCTTGATCCATTTGTAGGCTGATAAACCTCTTCTTGTACGAAGCTAGGCTATGAATACAAGGCTCATTTGTAGGTTGGGAACCTCTTCTTGTTGAGGTGTAACTCATGATGCAAGGTATGTGCGGGCTTGGACCCGGCTTGATCCATTTGTAGGCTGATGAACCTCTTCTTGTATAAAGCTAGGCTGTGAATACACTCCTGAAAGGAGTGGGAGGAAGTGACTCTCCTGAAAGGAGAGGGAGGAAGTGACTCTCTTGAAAGGAGAGGGAGGAAGTGACTCTCCTGAAAGGAGAGGGAGGAAGTGACTCTCCTGAAAGGAGAGGGAGGAAGTGACTCGACTGAAAGTAGAGGTATATAGTCGGGATAAGCTTTTCTTGCTATAGTGGACTCTTCCCTCTTGGGTTAAGCTAAAAGGTTTCGGTGCTATAGCTGCCTCTGCTCTTGTTGAAGAAGCTGGTCTTTCATCCCATGAATGAGTCAATGTTCGGACCAAGCTTAAGGTTGATTGCATGAACTTGGGCTCGGCTTTGATTTGTATGGATGTAAGACTTGATGTGTTTTCTTTGATTGAACTCAGGCTCTTTTGATTGAGATTCTGAGATTGTTTTTTTGAATAAGCTAGGGCTCTGCATTTGATTCACTTATAGGCTGAGATTGACTTGATCATCGAATGAGCTAGGGCTCTACATTTGCTTCACTAATAGGCTGAGATTGACTTGATCTTTGAGTGAGCTAGGGCTCTGGATTCACTTATAGGCTGAGATTGGCTTGATCTTTGAATGAGCTAGGGCTCTGGATTCACTTATAGGCTGAGATTGACTTGATCTTTGAATGAGCTAGGGCTCTGCATTCACTTATAGGCTGAGATTGATTTGAAATTTGGATAAGCTAGGGCTCTGCATTTGATTCACTAATAATCTGAGATTGATTTGATCTTTGGATGAGCTAGGGCTCTACATTTGATTCACTTAGACTGAGATTGAATTGATCTTTGGATGAGCTAGGGCTCTACATTTGATTCACTTATAGACTAAGATTGATTTGAAATTTGGATGAGCTAGGGCTCTGCATTTGATTCACTAATAATCTGAGATTGATTTGATCTTTTGGATGAGCTAGGGCTCTACATTTGATTCACTTAGACTGAGATTGAATTGATCTTTGGATGAGCTAGGGCTCTAAATTTGATTCACTTATAGACTAAGATTGATTTTAACTTTGGATGAGCTAGGGCTCCACATTTGATTCTGAAATGAGTAAGAACTCAGAAGGTCACTTTTAGGGTGAGGAATTTGCTATTGATTCTGAAATGAGCAAGAACTCAGAAGGTCACTTATAGGGTGAGGAATTTGCTATTGATTCTAAAATGAGCAAGAACTCAGAAGGTCACTTATAGGGTGATACTGAATGACTCATCTTGGCAGTTCCTACCAGCTTTGGACCTTCGGGATTGAAAATAGGAATATCCTTCTTGGAAGCTCCATGACTATGAACCTTTAGGATGCTTGAAAGTGACATGAACCTTTCATTTTGTATTACCTTGTGTGAGCATGTAGACTAAATTAAAACAAATCACAGGTATCGTACCTATTAATGGCATACCCGCTAGAGTACTCTTTGATTCTGGAGCTACTCATTCTTTTATATCTTTGACATTTGGAAAGAAGCTAAATCTACCCCTCAGATCTTTAGACTACAAATTCCTTATACAATTTCCTATGGGATTAGAAGTGGAATTAGAAAAAGGTTATGGACCATGTCCAGTTCTTATCGGCGAGAAGATTTTGGATGCAACCTTGAATCAACTCAAGATGGCAGACATTGACGTTATCTTGGGAATGGATTGGTTAGCTCGGCATTCTGCTAACCTATTATGTGCAGAAAAGAAATTGACATTTAGAGATAAGGAAGGAGCAGAGTTTAGTCATTGAGATAAAAAATTAACATTCTGCAAACCTATTAATCAGGTATTCCATGATATGTTGGATATGTCAGTCATTGTGTTTATTGATGATATATTGGTATACTCCAAGGACAAGGAAACTCATGTCATGAATCTAAGAGCCACTCTGTAGCGACTGAGAAAAGAGAAGCTTTACACTAAATTTACAAAGTGTGAGTTTTGGCTAAATGAGGTCGCTTTCTTAGGCCATGTAGTATCCACTGAGGGAATTAAAGTGAATCCTAGCAAGATTGAAGACATTGTGAAGTGGGAAGGACCTAAGAGTGTTGCAGAAATTAGAAGTTTCCTAGATCTAGCTAGGTATTATCGACGATTCATGGAAGACTATTCCAGAATTACCGTACCTCTCACCAGTTTGACTAAGAAAGGAGAAAAGTTTGTTTGGACCGACAAATGTGAGAAAAGTTTCCAAACATTGAAGACTAGATTAATATCTACTCCCATCTTGACTATTCCTATTCCAGGACAATCATTTACCTTGTATACTGATGCATTTGGATTGGGTTTAAGATGTGTACTAATGTAAGGAGAACAAGTAGTTGCGTATGCCTCAAGACAACTAAAGACACATGAGAAGAACTATCCCACTCATGATTTGGAATTAGCGGCAGTAGTACATGCTGTCAATATATGGAGACATTATTTGTATGGAGAGAAATTTCAGATTAAGTCAGATCAAAAGAGTCTCACTTATCTTTTTAATCAGAAAGAGTTGAACATGAGACAAAGAAGATGGCTGGAATTATTGAAGGATTATGAATGCGATATCCAGTATCAACCAGGAAAGACTAATGTAGTTGCTGATGCGCTAAGCAGAAAAACAATGATAAAATCCCAAGGAGAGATTTACACCACTGTAGCAATGTGTGCTAAAGGAAAAGTATTTAATCATGGTAATGAGTAGTTCGTGATAGATGCACCGGATGGATCAACCAACCAAGGGTTTATTCATCGGTTTTCAAATTTATTTGCAACGTTGAAGATTGTACCTGATATTTTAGATGAAGTGAAAGCCGCTCTTAAATCAGACCCTTATCTGAGAACGGTACAAGAAGACATTGAAAAAGGTAGGACTATTCCTGAATTCACCTTGGACGATGAAAAGGTACTGAAATTCAATGGAAGAGTATGTGTTCCTGAAACGGAAAACTTGGACATTAGACACATACTAATGAAGGAAGCTCACACTACCACTTATTCGGTACATCTTGGAAGTACAAAGATGTATCATGATTTAAAGAAATTATTTTGGTGGAGAGGAATGAAAGCAGATGTAGCTAAATTCGTATCTCAATGCCTAAATTGTTAGAGTGTAAAGGCTGAACGGTAAAGACCTGCAGGATTGTTGCAACCACTGCTAGAACCAGCATGGAAATGAGACTGCATTACTATGGACTTCGTCACTGGGTTACCATTGACTCCCAGAGTAGTTGATGCGGTCTGGGTGATTGTAGATCATCTGACTAAGACAGCTCACTTTATAGCTATACGACCACAGTATACCCTGGAAAGGTTAGCCAAGCTATATGTGGATAATATTGTCAGATTACAGGGTGTACCTGAAAGCATTGTGTCCGATAGAGACCCACGCTTTACTTTAAAGTTTTGGGAAGGATTGTAGAAGGCTATGGGTACAACATTGAAATTCAGTACTGCATTCCATCCTCAAACAGACGGATAGTCGAAGCGTACCATTCAGATTTTAAAAGACATGCTTCGAGCCTGTGTTATAGATTTCAAAGGATCATGGGATGAGAAACTACCATTGATCGAGTTCTCCTATAACAACAACTATCAGACTACTATACAGGTGTCACCCTATGAGGCACTGTATGGTAGGAAGTCTAGAACTCCTTTGTTATGGAATGAAGTTGGTGAACGGAGTATCGTTGGACCAGAGTTTGTTGAAGAGACCTGTCGTGTAGTCGACATTATTAAGGAAAGATTTAGAACAGCTCAGAATCTTCAGAAACAGTATGCAGATACCCGACGTCGAGTCCTTGAATTTATCATAGGTGATAAGGTATTCATGAAAGTATCACCTATGTGAGGTTTAAAACGATTCAGACAGAAAGGGAAGCTAAGTCAGAGATATGTCGGGCCATATGAGATTCTAGCTAAGCATAGAAAAGTGGCTTATCAGTTAGCACTACCACCATCTATGTCAAGTGTGCATGATGTGTTTCATATCTCATCATTGAAGAAGTACATCACATATTCAACACACGTTTTAACAGCAGATCCACCAGATTTAACTGATGATTTGACATTCGAAGTAGCACCAATTGAAATCACCAACCGAAAGGTTCAATGTCTACGCAATCATGACATTTATTATGTTAAGGTTACTTGGAGAAGCCGAGATATAGAAGAGGTCACATGGGAAGAAGAGAATGTTATGCAAAAGCAATATCCTCACCTTTTCGACTCAGAAGGTATGTGCAAATTTCAAGGATAAAATTTTTAATAAGAGGGGGAGAGTTGTAAGACCCGTATCGAACTAACTGGTTTTACCACCTTGTACCAGGTCTACCTATCATGGTCGAGCCAAGTGGACCAAGTGCGTGAAGAAACTACAAGACCAGGTATGAAGTTTAACTCAAAAACTGTCAAATATGAGGGTAGGGTTGCATGCCTAAAATGGTGTGACCGACCCCACCTCAAAAGAGTCCAACCCATGACTTTTTAGTCGTGGGGTCGCATGACTTAAAAAAACATAGGGTCGACAGATTCTGCAACCCTACATCTGACCTTACGGAACCCGGTCGAAATCGAATTTAGGAAACCTTCCTAATTCGAAGGGGGTTCTTTCCCAAACTCATTGGGGCATATTATGGAGGGTTTTACTCTATAAATAGGACATCCCTTAACCTCTTTCACTCCTTTAGAACCCTAATTGAAAGTGAGAGAAAGTGAAGAGAAGGAAGAGAAGGAAAATTGAAGAAGAAGACCAAGAAAGTGGAAGTTCGGGAGAAACCTCGAATCTCGAGAAACCTAAGGTATGAACCTAATTCCCTACATGAATTAAGAGCCTAGAATAGTTAATGAAAAAGATAGTATTAGGAGAAACCCAAATGATCCATCCATGGATAAATTCCAAGAGAATCCATGGAGGAAATCATTGTGGACAATGGATAGTGTATAAAAATTATAGTTTGAGCCATAGAACGATCATAGGAAGGACCATAATGATAAGCCAAAGGACCAAACATGAAGGAATGGACTTAAGAGTGAAAGGTCGACCGAGAACATGTGTGGTCAGACGTGGGGTCGAATGATAACTGACCCCACGAGACTACATGATTGACCACATGCCCTTGGGAAGTCCCAGGGAGGGTGTGGTCGCACGTAGGGTCAAATTTTGTCCGACCCCACATGCGACCCTACACCCTGGGGTCACGAAACTGCTACCCCGGTGCTACCCTACCTGCGACCCTACCCCCCGTGGTCGTAGAAATTGAGACCCCAGGTGCTACCCCATCTGCGATCCCTCAGCTTCTGTTAGTCTAAACATATTGGGATTAATTTTAATTAAAATCTATCAACTTGCTAGGTATTTCTAGTGATTTAAAAGTGAATTATAAAGCTTGAACGATGATCTACTAGCAACCAAAGGTGAGGGAACAAGACCTAAACTAATTGGCTAATAATAAACTATTTTCGTTTATTGAGTCCAATACCATGAATGATTCTATGCTTATATGCTACCTTACACTACGACCCTACCCCTGTGGTCATAGAAATTAAGACCCCAGTTGCTACCCCATCTGTGATCCCTCAGCTTCTGTTAGTCTAAACATATTGGGATTAATTTTAATTAAAATCTATCAACTTGTTAGGTAATTCCAGTGATTTAAAAGTGAATTATAAAGCTTGAACGATGATCTACTAGCAACCAAAGGTGAGGAAACAAGACCTAAACTAATTGGCTAATAATAAACTGTTTTCATTTATTGAGTCCAATACCATGAATGATTCTGTGCTTGTATGATTGTAATGTGCATATCACATGTCATCCAATATTCCTGTTGTTACTGTTCATGCATATTTAATTTTCATTTATTTATAATATGATGTTGATGATGATGCTAGGAATAGGCCTGTGAATGTATGTGTGTGGTTAGTGTACTTGATGCGAGTGGAGCATAAGGGGGAGGACATGACACTGTGGTTCATCCGGGTCACTAGACTCTAGCTCTATCTCTACTCAAGTCTTATCCACTAACATCATCGTATCGCCATTACCGTAGCAGAACTATTACAATATAGGGCATCAGGGGAGGTGGTCTCAGACCGTGTAGTCTTTGACTCTACCGGGGGGCCTTAGCTCTATCTCTATAGACGTATTGAGGGATGCTAGGGTGAGGCCTTGGATACACTATTTGACATTAGGATTGGTTAGTTGCGAGCCCAATTTGTAAGCCCTCGCCAATAGTACTTACGTGTTGGTATGGGTAGGGCATCAGGGGAAGTGTGATGCGGTGTGGTCCTAAGCACTTTAGCTCTATCCCTATTCCATGGTGGGGTGAATGTGGAAGATATTGGTGTTTGATCCATTGGGTGGGCTTACACACTTTGTGTATAGAGATGAGGCGGCCACCAAACATTTCTATTGCACATTGCAAACTTATGAACTAGACCAAAGATATGAATTGAATGCATGCATATGTTTGTTGCATTGTTTTGTTTGCTCACTGAGCCGTGATGTGTGCTCTCCCTTTGGACGTCAATTTTTTTTAGTTGATGATGCAGGTTCAACTATAGAAGACTATATAAATGCTCCTGTGTACGGACATACTGCGGCGATGGATGCAGAAGTTATGATGGAGTCGCATGATTTGTCATGGGAGTGCAACGCATGCTTCTTCGATTAATTTTTCTTTAAATTATTCAAACGATATAATTGAATAAATTATTATATTCTATGTCTTTGTTATTTGGAGATAATTGGATAATTTATTTACTTTACCACCGCTAGACTCTCAGTTCATTTAATATTAAAGACTTCCGCTATTGTTTATTTACTCTGATTATGGTTGTGGATGTGTATGGTTGAAGCAAACGGACACAGCCTATTCGAGATCCTTGTTGAACCATTGGTTTATTGGCGATTCATCACACCATTCTGAATAATGTGGAATTGGGGTATGACACCACCTATAAATTTGGCTATAGCAAAGAATGAACCTAGCACAACAAACTGCAACAAATATAGCAAGTACAAGCCAATATGCAAGTCGCTATGGGAATGGCTTTTCCAGCTGCACATACTACACCTATACCAGCTAGATAAGCTAGCACAGTACTAGGGGGTAGCAACACGGTACCCCAAGCACCTCAAACGCCAGTTATACAAGCTCAAGTAGAAAACCCTAAGGTAGCCCAAGGCAGTTACCAATATCAACCACCTATGTATGGGGCTTATGCTCAGTATCAGTTGGACCATTCTCGACTGATCGAGCATTTTTTGAAAATAAAGCCTAAGGATTATAATGGCAAGCCAGTGGATCCTTTGTGGCCAGCTTACTGGATCGATGAAATGGAAAGGAATTTCATGATGATGACTGTTAGTGAGGAGGAAAAAGTACTGTGTGCAACATTTATGTTGAAAGGTGATGCACACCACTGGTGGAAGTCTACTAGGACATATCTGTTAACTAAGCATGCCCAATTGACCTGGGCTATCTATAAAGAGGCATTCTTCGAGAAATATTTTCCAAGAAGTTTCAGAGACGCTATGGAAAGAGAGTTCCTGAGTTTGTATCAGGGACAGATGACTATAGATGCATATCAATAGCGTTATGAAGAGCTATTTTTCTTTGCTCCCTCTAGCATGCAGGAGGAAAATACTAAAACCTGAAGGTTCGTCATGGGACTTAGGGGAAGCATTCGGGAGCATGTTTTGGGGCTGGAAAAGAAAGTTTATAATGAAGCAGTACAGATTGCTCGAGTGCTAGAATTGAGCCAGAGGGAGAGCTACATTTAAACCCTTTCGTACTCAAGGCTTTAATGCTGCAGTCAAGATTACTCCAACAGTCCAACCTCAACAAAAGAAAAATAATGAAGGAGTAAAATGCTATAACTATAATCAAATGGGACATTATTCAAGTAGTGTCCTAAGCCCAGGAAGCAGCTATAGCAAGGAAAGGTTTATGCAGTTACATCTGAGGATGCTGTTGCATCGCCTGATGTGGTCACATGTATGACTTGAACCTTTCATTTGTAATACCTTGTATGAGCATGTATACTAAATTAAAACAAATCACAGGTTCGTACCTATTAACGGCATACCCGCCAGAGTACTCTTTGATTCTGGAGCTACTCATTCTTTTATATCTGTGACATTTGGAAAGAAGCTAAATCTACCCCTCAGATCCTTAGACTATAATTTGCTAGTATGATCACCTATGGGATTAGAAGTGAAACTAAAGAAAGGTTATGGACCATGTCAAGTTCTTGTTGACGAAAAGATTTTGGATGCAACCTTGATTCAACTCGAGATGGTAGACGTTGATGTTATCTTGGGAATGGATTGGTTAGCTCGGCATTCTGCAAACCTATTATGTGCAGAAAAGAAACTGACATTTAAAGACAAGGAAGGAGCAGAGTTTAGTTTTGTGGGAACTAGACTACCTTGTAAACGAAAACTCATCCTCTCTGCATTAAAGGCTAGAAAATGACTCGACAAAGGAGGAGTTGGGTATCTAGTATCTGTGGTCGACCTCACCAAGGAAGCACCACGAATGGAGGATATTGAT
Organism: Protea cynaroides; assembly: GCA_028583415.1. Classification (NCBI taxonomy): domain Eukaryota; kingdom Viridiplantae; phylum Streptophyta; class Magnoliopsida; order Proteales; family Proteaceae; genus Protea; species Protea cynaroides. Next base: position 31,447 of record JAMYWD010000864.1, on the reverse strand, counting down.
GTTGTGCATGCCTTTCCAGATGTATTTCTTGAGGAACTACTAGGACTACCACCCGACCGAGCGACAGAGTTCGTTATAGATCTTATACCCAGAGCCGCAGCAGTATCTAAAGCACCCTATCGAATGACTCCAACTGAACTAAAGGAATTAAAGGTACAATTACAGGAATTACTGGACAAGGGTTATATCAGACCTAGCATATCACCATGGGGAGCTCCGGTATTGTTTGTAAAGAAGAAGGATGGCAGTGTTCGACTATGTATAGACTATCGAGCATTGAATAGACTTACAATCAAGAATCGGTACCCATTGCCTCGGATCGATGACTTGTTCGATCAGTTGCAAGGTGCCAAGGTGTTCTCTGAGATCGATCTTCGGTCAGGATACCATCAGCTGAAGATTAAGGAAGGTGATATTCCGAAGACAGCATTCAGAACAAGATATGGACATTATGAATTTTTAGTCATGTCTTTTGGATTGACTGACACACCCGTAACTTTTATGGAACTTATGAATCGGGTATTCCAGGATATGTTGGATACGTCAGTCATTGTGTTTATTGGCGATATATTGGTCTACTCCAAGGACAAGGAAACTCATGTCATGAATCTAAGAGCCGCTCTGCAGTGACTAAGAAAAGAGAAGCTTTATGCCAAATTTACAAAGTGTGAGTTTTGGCTAAATGAGGTCGCTTTCTTAGGCCATGTTGTATCCATTGAAGGAATTAAAGTGTATCCTAGCAAGATTGAAGCCATTATGAAATGGGAAGCACCTAAGAATGTGGCAAAAATTAAAAGTTTCTTAGGTCTAGTTGGGTATTATCGACGATTCATGGAAGATTACTCTAGAATCGCCATACCTCTTACCAGTTTGACTAAGAAAGGAGAGAAGTTTGTTTGGACTGACAAATGTGAAAAAGATTTTCAAACATTGAAGGCTAGATTGATATCTGCTCCCATCTTGACTATTCCTATTCCAAGACAACCATTTACCTTGTACACTGATGCATCTGGGTTGGGTTTAGGATGTCTGCTTATGCAAGGAGAACAAGTAGTTGCCTCAAGACAACTGAAGACACATGAAAAGAACTATCCCACTCATGACTTGGAATTAGCAGTAGTAGTACATGCTTTCAAGATATGGAGACATTATTTGTATGGAGAGAAATTTCAGATTAAATCAGATCAGAAGAGTCTCACTTATCTTTTCAATCAAAAGGAGATGAACATGAGACAGAAAATGGCAAGAATCATTGAAGGATTATGATTACGATATTCAGTATCATCCAGGAAAAGCTAATGTAGTTACTGATGCACTAAGCAGAAAAGCAATGATAAAATCCCAAGGAGAGGTTAACATGACTACGACAATGTGTGTTACAGGAAAAGTATTCAATCATGGTAATGAGCAGTTCATGATAGATACACTAAGTGGATCAACCAACCAAGGGTTTATTCATCGATTTTCAAATATATTCACAACATTGAAGATTGTACCTAATATAATGGATGAAGTGAAAGCAACTATTAAATCAGATCCTTATCTAATAACGGTGCAAGAAGACATCGAAAAAGGTAGGACTATTCCTGAGTTCACCTTGGTTGTTGAAAAGGTACTGAAGTACAAAGGAAGAGTATGTGTTCCTGAAATGGAAAACTTGGACATTAGACACAGACTAATGAAGGAAGCTTACACCACCGCTTATTCGGTACATCCTGGAAGTACGAAGATGTATCATGATCTGAAGAAGCAATATTGGTGGAGAGGAATGAAGGTGGATGTAGCTAAATTTGTGTCTCAATGCCTAAATTGTCAGAGGGTAAAGGTTGAAAGGCAAAGACCTGTAGGATTGTTGCAACCACTGCTAGAACCAGTTTGGAAATGTAAGACCCGTATCAAACTAACCCAGTCTTACCACCTTGAACCAGGTCTACCCATCATGCTCGAGCCAAATGGATCAAGTGCGTGAGGGAGATCGCGATCCCAGGTATTAAACTGACCCAAAAACACTAAAAATAGGGGGAGGGTCGCATACCCAGCAAGGTAGGGTCGGACCCCCCCAGTATAAAAGTCAGACCCCTGAGTTTTATACCGGGGGGCAGACATTTTAAGAACTAGGGGTCGACGGGATCTCCGACCCCCTTATCGACCCATAGTCTGCCGATAAAAATCGTGATTTGAAAACTTTCCAAATTTCAATGGGATTCCTTCCTAATCTCAATGGGACTTATTTTGGGAGTTTCTACTCTATAAATCGGATGTCCCTAAGCCTCTTTCACTCCCTTTAGAACCCTAATTGGATTGAGAGAAAGAGAAGAAAAGGAGAAGAGAAGGAGAAGAGAAGGAAAGTGGAGAAGAAGATCAAAGAGAAGGCTTTAGAGAAACAAGCCTAATTCACAGGAATGGATACTATCTCCATGTAATTCTACAGACCTTAGAATAGAAAGAGAAGAGGGAATGATCTAGGAGAAACCCAAATCATCCACCCATGGTTAGGTTTTCATGAAAAACCATGGGGGAAATCATGAAAGCCATATAGGTGAGTGAACTACGGTTCTAGACCATAGAACATGTGTGGAATGGATTGTAGAAGCAAGCCATAGGACGCCAAACATGAAGAATGGACTGTAGGAGGAAAAATTGACTAAACCCACAGGGGGTTGCATAGGGGGTCGATGGCCAATCGACCCTACCCGACCCTGATAATCGACCCCCAATGTTCGAGAAGTCCAGACTGTGGGTGGTCGCACCCAGGGTCGATGGAACCTCTGACCCTAGCATCGACCCCAGTTAACAGCATGCTTTTTAAAGTCCAAATTAATTATAATTAAATTCTATCAACTTGGTTAGGTCTTCTAGTGATATAACATCGATATAAAGTTGATTATTAAAGCTTGAAAGAGGACCTACGATTAAGTAAAGGTGAGGGAACAAGACCTAAACTAATTGGCTAATAATAAATTTTTTTTATTTCTTGAGTACAATACCATGACTGATTCTATGCGTGTATGCTTGTATGTGCATTCAATATGTCATCCAATATTCTTGCTATTACTATTCATGCATATTTAATTCTGTTTATTTATAACATGATGATGATGATGATGCTACGAATAGGCATCTGAATGTATGTGTGTGGTTAGTGTATATGGTGTGGGTAGGGGATGGTATCAACCGGTATAGCCATGCCATTTTCATGGGGTGTATATTGTGCCATGGTTCTACTCAAGTCATGTCCACTGACATCGTCGTATCGCCATTACCTTGCAGAACTATTACGTCGTAGGGTATGAGGGGAGGTGGTCTCGGACCGTGTAGTCTCTGACTCTGCCGGCGGGCCTTAGCCCTATCTCTATGGACGTATTGAGGGATGATGGGATGAGGCCTTGGATACTCTGATTGGCATTAGGATTGGTTAGTTGCTAGTCCAGTTTGCAAGTCCTCGCCCGGGGGGCTTACGTGTTAGTGTGGGCAACCGGTATGGCCATGCTGTTTTCATGGGGTGTATATTGTCCATGGTAGGTGCATGTGGGGTCAACAGTGCCTTTTTCATTGGGCGGTTTCACGGACTTCGTGTATAGAGGTGAGGCGGCCACCGAACCTTTCTATAGCACATTGCAAACTTATAAACCAGACCAAAGATATGAATTGAGTGCATGCATATGTTTGTTGCATTGTTTTGTTTGCTCACCGAGCCATGATGTGTGCTCACCCTCTCGACGTCGAATATTTTTAGTTGATGATGCAGGTATTACAGTTGCAGATTTTATGAATGATCCGGTGTATGTGCGTGTTGCTGCAATGGAAGCCGAAGACCTAGAGGATGCGCATGACCCCTCATGCGAGTACAACTCATGCGTATTCTATTAGGATTTTATTTGAAATTATAGAGGGATGTAATTGACATTTTATCTCAGTTGATACAACAATAACTTGATAGTTTAATTATGATTATTACATTTGGAGTTCGCGGTTCATTTACTATAAGACTTTTGCTATTTTGTATTTATTCTGATTATGGTTGTGGATGTGCATGGTTTTATTTTTAATGGATACCGCCTATTAGAGATCCTGGTTTAAAAGCGGTTCATCACACCATTCTGAATGGTACAGAATTGGGGTGTGACAACTTGGTATCAGAGCATCTTAGGCTTTATCTGTGAAACCGTATACTTCCACAAAAGGTCGTGAACTGAGATAGGATAAAATTTAAAAGATGTAATAGTAACACACCATAAGCACCTGTGTTGTTTGAGACTAAACTGCGAGAAAATAATGTATCTATTAAATGAGAAATAAAGTTATATACAACCAAAAGGAAGAACAAATGTTTATATATATATGATTAAAGCAGAGTACAGTCCACAGTCCGTAGGGTTACTCTGAAGTACAAAAAGAAAAATAAAAGAAGTACATCAAGAAGCTGGAGGTGATGGGGGAGGCGGTGCCTCACGGTCTCTATCATAGTCCTTAGCGTAGACTCTGGTCAACCAAGCTATCTGAGTTTGGGTCGTCTGGAGACCAGCTGTGAGATCAGCCACCCGCTGGTCAGTCACACGCTGAGCATCCCTCAGCTCTCCCATCAGCTGATCCGATATGCGCTGAGCAACCAGAAGCTCTCCCACCCACTGATCGAATGAGCGCTGAGCCTCTAGAAGCTCTCCCATCCTCAAGTCAGACATACGCTGAGCCTCTCGTATCTTGTGCAATATCCTCATCATGTCATCAGATGGAGAATACGAAGGACCAGCTGCATGCGAAGGACCAGCTGAAGAAGACGGACCAGCTCCAGTAGCATGAGTAGGTGATGGAGGAGGTATGGAATCTACATCCATGTATAGCCGGTCGTCATCATCCCCCCCCGAACCCCCGCTCCCGGGGGCTGCTGCTTCTTGCTGCCTCGGCGTCGCCCATCTCCACTCGAGTGCGACGGCGCACCATCGTGTTACTCTCCTCATCACGACTTGGGCATCCCGCATGCCCATCTTGCAAATAGCCTTCCAATCCAGAGGCGATGAGAAGGATTTCTCCTGAATCTTCTCATCCACTAAGTCAACCCCCAGGCGGGTAAGCAAGGTAGTGATCATGCGTACGTAAGGAAGGTTGCCAATGTGACTGGGCAACGTGGCACTGATCATCGTACGCATGATGATGTAGGGAAGGCAGGACGGGCTGCCTAGTGCATATGCGTATAATGGATCTTACCGATCAACTAGGAGACCCTCTCGTAATGACCACTCTATGGTATCGGAGTTATCTTTGAATGATCTTGCAAGATATACCCGTGGATCCGAGCATAGACAACTTGCTTTCATCTGCCAACGATCAGGTCTGATGAGTTGGCTACCGATCTCAGCCCTCATCTGTAGAGAAAAGAACTGGGGCTCTCAGGAGCACAGAACACCATGGGACCAGCATAGGAAATGCCCAATAAGTCGGCCAGCTGCCGATAATCAAATGAAACATCAACCCCCTTGATGTAGATCGTGATGCGAAACTCATCACCCCTCTCCACATCATTATAATCTCCCACCACCTGGAGATTACAATAGAACTGGCGTACCAAGTCAAGATGGGTACACGCATCATAAGGGATGACAGGGAGCCATCCCATATCACCAAAGACTCTCTCCACATTGAACAAGGCTAAGCTAGCCAAGTCCACTTTGCGGCCACCCTATACCTTCTTGCGAGCGTAGTGGGCATACTGTGCCTCGGCTTCATTGGAACGGAAGCGAAGACGGTTGCAAACTCGGGTACCTTGGTACGAGTCATAGTATCTCGCAAATAGAAAAAAAACAAATAATGGGTTAGTAGAGAGGAAAAACCCGAGAGTTCGACATAATAACGATGTAAATTGGGCAAAAGCCTCACTTTTCACCCATACGCGTGGGCAGGAGGACTTACATAGATCCTAAATTATCATGTGAGACTCAAACAGTCAGAAATTTCAACTAATTAGATTGAATTGCAAGAAATTTTAGAAAATTCAAAATTTCGACAAAATTAGGGCAAAAAGTGAAAATTTCAAGTTCTCGATAACCAACCGATGAAACTCAAATATTTTTGAGAGCTTTCATTCCTCGAGTCACCAACAACAAAATCCCCCAATAGAAATCGAAATTTTACGATTGGAAAAATTTTAATTTGAAAAATACAAGATAAACGAGAAAAAACCTAGGTTAAGAAACCTAAAAACATGAAAAGGTAGAAGAAATACTTGTAGCGGAGGTGTAGATGACGAAACAAGGAGTACAAACCACCAACGGATCGGAGTTGTCACTGTAGTAACTCAGAGGGACAAGCTGAGTCGAAGCGGAGAAGAAAGAATGAGAAATGGACTTTGAATCGGACTTAAAAATCAAATTTTTAGTCTGGGGGTCGGAAAATTCGATTAAAACAATCGACCCCCGGATCGACCCTCGGCTCTCGGGAACTTGACAGAGAACCAGGGTCGCACCCTGGGTCGGACATCCTCAAACCCCCCCCATCGACCCCCGGCTCTCGGGAAGAATGGGTGATTTCCCAGGGTCGAATACTGAGGGTCGGACACCCATCGACCCCCACCATCGACCCTACAGTGAAAACACAGCATTTTCGATAGAATGATCTGAAAAATTTGAAATTTGAAATGTTTAGTGGTTTTAAAATATGAGAATGAAGTATTTAATGATTGTCTCTCGTGTTCAATGATTTCAGGTAATCCCACTATCAGATTAATTAATGGCGGGACGTAGAGCAACCAGACAGAGCCGTAACTCTATCCCACCACCACCACCTGTGGGGGAAGATAACTAGACACACCTGGAAACACAGGGGAACATGAACACGACACCGTCCATCATAAATGGGTAAGCAAATCCTACCAATCTGCCAGCTCCACCTACAGACTTGGCCACATTCGTAATGAACTTGGCCCAACAGCTGCAATAGATGCAATAGGCACAAGCTATTATCCAAGCTGCCATAGGCATAGCTCTTCCAGCTGCACAAACACCTCTAATGCTAGCTGGACAGGCAAGCATAGCACCAGGGAGAAGTAACATAGTACCCCACGCACCTCAAACTCCTATCATGCAGGCTCAAGTACCAAATCCTGAAATAGCTCAAGGTGGATAACACTACCAACCACCTATGTATGGAACGTATGTCCCGCAGCCACTAGACCACTCCAGACTGGTGGAGCATTTTCTGAAACTAAAGCCCAGTGAATTCAATGGCAAGCCAGCAGATCCTTTATGGCCGGCAGACTGGGTTGACGAAATGGAAAGAAACTTTATGATGATGACAATAAATGAAGAGGAAAAAGTGTTGTGTACCACCTTTATGCTGAAAGGAGATGCACACCATTGGTGGAGGTCTACCAGGATGTATTTACTTACAAAGCACGCCCAACTGACTTGGGATATTTATAAGGAGGCGTTCTTTGAGAAGTACTTTCCAAGAAGTTTCAGAGATTCTATGGAAAGAGAGTTCCTGAGTTTATATCAGGGACAGATGACCGTGGATGCGTACCAACAACGTTATGAAGAGCTGTTCTTCTTTGCACCCACTAGTATGCAAGAGGAAAACACAAAGACCCGAAGGTTCGTCATGGGACTTAGGGGAAGCATCCACGAGCACGTTCTAGGACATGAAAAGAAAATTTATAATGAAGCGGCACAAATTGCTCAAGTTATAGAATGGAGCCAGAAGGAGAGTTATTTCATGCAAAACAGAGGTATCAAAAGGCCAGTAGGAAATTCTTATAATGGAGGGAATAACAAGACATTCAAACCCTTCCGTGCTCAAGGCTTTACCGCTGCAACCAAGACTATTCCCGTAGTTCAACAACAACAAAAGCCAATTACTTAAGGGATAGATATTTTAACTCCAACCAAGTGGGACATATAGCAAGGGAATGTCCTAAGCCCAAGAAGCAGCTACATCAAGGACGAGTTTACACGGTTACATCCAAGGATGCTGCCGCATCGCCTGATGTGGTTACAGGTATGACTTATATTTTTTTGTTAGTTGTATTACATTGTATGAGCATGTAGACTAAGTTAAAATAAATCACAAGTATCGTACCTATAAATGGCATACCCGCCAGAGTACTCTTTGACTCAGGAGCTACTCATTCTTTTATATCTATGTCATTTGGAAAGAAGTTGAATTTACCCATTAAATCCTTAAACTACAAACTGCTTATACGATCACCTATGGGATTAGAAGTGGAGTTAGTAAAAGGTTATGGACCATGTCCAATTCTTATTAATGAAAAGATTTTGGATGCAACCTTGATTCAACTTGAGATGGCAGACTTTGACGTCATCTTGGGAATGGACTGGTTAGCTCGGCATTTTGTAAATCTATTGTGTGCCAAAAAGAAGCTGACATTTAGAGATAAAGAAGGAGCAGAGTTCAGTTTTTCGGGAACCAAACTTCCCCATAAATGAAAGCTCATACTCTCGGCGCTAAAGGCTAAGAAGTGCATTGAGAAAGGAGCAGTCGGGTATTTAGTATCTGTGGTCGACCTTACCAAGGAAGCACCACGAATGGAAGATATTGATGTCATGCAAGACTATCCGGACATATTTCCTAAAGAATTACCAGGATTACCACCCGACCGAGCTACAGAGTTTGTTATAGATCTTATACCTGGAGCCGCACCAGTATCGAAAGCACCTTATCGAATGGCTCCTACTGAATTGAAGAAATTGAAAGTACAACTACAAGAACTGCTGGACAAGGGTTACATTCACCCTAGTATATCATCATGGGGAGCGCTAGTATTATTCATGAAGAAGAAGGTGTGAGGACAAAGATTGAAATCTTTAGAAGTCGCCACCTAGATTTAGGTCTAGGACCTTGGAAATGTGAAATCTCACCCCAAGGTAAGACTTCGATTGACTCATGACCCTTAGATTGGAATTCTGGTCCATCAGAGATTGGGTAAGTGTCAGGTTACGGTTATGGGAAGGGGTTAGGCACCCAAACCGCCCGATCAAAATCGGTCTCCTATACCTTTCCTATGCTAGACTCTATTTGCTAAGCCAAACCAAACCAAGGGGTTTGATATCATTGAACCGAATCTGTATCCATCAGATTGCCTACGTATTACGGATTTATTCCAAAAATCAGGTTCACCATCGTAGTTCAGGTGTGATTAAAGTTTATTGATGTGATTTATGCTTGTGCATGATTAAGTTCATTGTTCAAGTTGAAATTTATGCTTGAATGGTTGAGAAATCCTATGGGTTAGGATCTGGATAGTCCATGTGGACTGATAGATAGTCCTAGTGGATCTAAGAATAACCCTATTTGGGTTGGAATGTGAATAACCCTATCTGGGTCAAAATATGGGTAAATATCCTAGTGGATCTATGGATAGTCCAAGTGGACTAAGGTTTGGATAACCCTTTTTGGGTTGAAATATGGATAGATATCCTAGTGGATCTATGGATAGTCCGAGTGGACTATGGTGTGGGTAAATATCCTAGTGGATCTATGGATAGTCCGAGTGGACTAAGGTGTGGATCCGAATTTGGGTTTCTCCCAAATGGCCTACGTATCCTAAGGTTTGCCCTAGGAATCAGAATCCGCGTAGTTCGGGCTATAACCTGTTCTGGGTTAGAAAGTGAGAACCTGTTCTAGGTTTGGGATTGAGAACCTATTCTAGATTTAGGGTTTAGAACCTATTCTAGGTTTAGGGTTTGCCAAGGGGCAAATCGTCCTAAATTACCCTTTTCATTCTGAATTCTAATTTTGGAAGGTTTGGCAAAGTATTTTTCTTTCTTTATTAAGATTTTTATCATTCCCATTATGTCCTTCCCAAGAATGTGGGTGCCTAAATGCATGTCCCCACACCTATGTTGTCTTCTAGAAGTGTGCATATATGGCAGTTTGACTAGGGTGTTGCATAAAATGAGTTATTGCCAAAAAATAGAATATTCTATCTAAATATGGTACATAAAACATTTATGACAAGAAATTCACATACAGTAAGATTGTTTAAAAATTTTTCAAATATGGCATGTATTGCAAATAAGGCAAGAGCCTACATGGCATGATCTAGTAGGCTATCTTCTAAGCATGGCAAGACCCTAATTGCCATTATCTTTCCATATTTATGGTTTTCTACCCTAATTGCTATTTTCTTTTCATTTTAGGATTTTCTACCCTAATTGCTACTTTCATTCCATTTTGGGGTTTTCTACCCTAATTGTAATTTTATTTCCATTTTTTAGGGTTTTCTACCCTAATTGCTATTTTCTTTCCATTTTTTGGAGTTTTCTACCTTAATTGTTATTTTCTTTCCATTTTAGGGTTTTCTACCCTAATTATTTTCTTTACATTTTTAGGGTTTTCTACCCTAATTATTTTCTTTCCATTTTTAGGGTTTTCTACCCTAATTGTTATTTTCTTTCCATTTTTTAGGATTTTCTACCCTAATTGTTATTTTCTTTCCATTTTACGGTTTTCTACCCTAATTGCTATTTTCTTTCCATCTTAGGGTTTTCTACCCTAAATGTTACTTTCTTTCCATTTTAGGGTTTTTTACCCTAAATGTTACTTTCTTTCCATTTTAGAGTTTTATACCCTAATTATTATTTTATTTCTATTTTTAGGGTTTTCTACCATAATTGTTACATTCTTTCTATTTTAGGGTTTTCTATTCTAATTGTTATTTTATTTTCATTTTTTTAGGGTTTTCTACCCTAATTGTTACATTCTTTCCATTTTAGGGTTTTCTACTCTAATTATTATTTTATTTTCATTTTTTTAGGATTTTCTACCCTAACTGTTACTTTCTTTCCATTTTAGGGTTTTCTACCCTAATTATGGCAATAAGCATCTAACTATGGCAATGAGCATACAAATATTGATGATGAAAAAATTCAACGGTATAAATCACTATTGATGGTAATCTAACTGCTCAAAATTATTTCAACCATTCCCAAAGATAATCTAATGGTCCAGATCACTTATCATGATAATCTAATCATTCCAAGCATATGATCGGATCAATTTTAATTCCATCAAAATTCCATATGATCGGATCAATTTTCATCATAATGCCATAATCGGATCAATTTTTTTTTTTCCATAATCGAATCAATCTTCATCATAATGCTATAATCGGATCAATTTTCATCTTAATGCCATAATCGGATTAATTTTCATCATAATGCCATAATCGAATCAATTTTCATCATAATGCCATAATTGAATCAATCATAATTCCATACGATCGGATCAATTACAATTTCATCACAATATTCCACAGTCGGCTCAAATTCAATTTCATCAAGAATCATATGATCGGATCAATCAAAATTCCATATGATCTGATCAATTCAATTACAAATTCATATGATCGGATCACATTCATCAAGATTCATATGATCGATAAGATCAACTCAATTTCATCAAAATTCCCACAATCAATGGGATCAATTCAATTTTATTACGATGGGATCAATTCAATTTTCATCACATATTCACCTAATCGATGGAGTCAATCACAATCAAAATAAAATTATCATCCCATGGTACATACTTAATCTCATTACCAAAATAGGATCATCACCCAACCAATCAAATTTATTCAAAAATATATTGAATCATATGAATTAATCTTAATCAAATTCAAACTCATTCGAATCAAATTTTGATTACATGAAATTCAAACATTCGAGTCAATAGATATGAAAATCAAACACATTCACATCAGATTTCACATTAAATTATAACATAGGGATCAGAGGATTGATGGGAAATCAAAGGGCTGTAATTGGATAAATGATGTAGGGATGGATCAAGGGTTGGATTTGGTTAATGAGGAGGTAAGTGGTTGCAGCATGTGACGGTCTCAAGGTGGATGTAGGTGCTGAGAGAGGTGAATGGCGGATTGGTGATGGGATGAATAGGTTTTTTAAGAGTTTGTGAGGTGGTATTAAGGCAGCAGGTGTGGACAGATGTGGTTCATGTAGGAGATGGAGGTTGGGTTCAAGGTGGATCGGTGATCGTGCAAGAGGAGTAAAAGAAGATGGGGGCAGCGGCTTACCCGAATCGCAGAGCCACCTCCAAGTGGTTGCCTTCTCCTTCTTCTTCTTCTCGCTGCTGCCTCTCTTTCGATTTCTCCCTCCTCTTCTCAACGCCTTCTCTCTCTCTCTCTCTCTCTCTTTCTCTCTCTCTCCCTTCTTTCGGTTTTCCCCCCTTCTTCTCCATTTTTTTTGTTTTTTTTCTTCTTCTTTCCACCTCCTCCTTCTTCTCGGTCCTCTCCCCTTCTTTTTCTAATTTTTCTTCTCCTCTCCACCTCATGCTTCTTCCTTTTCTTCCTCTCTCTCTTCTCGGTTTCTTTCCTCTTTTCTGTTTTTTTTATTCTTTTCTTCCTCCTCTCTCTCTCTCTCTCTCTCTCTCTCTCTCTCTCTCTCTCTCTCTCTCTCTCTCTTTCTCTCTCTCCTTTCCTTTTGGTTTCCTTCTTCTTCCCCCTTCTTCTCCATTTTTTTTCTTTTTTTTTTTCTTCTTCTTTCCACCTCCTCCTTCTTCTCGGTTTCTTTCCTCTTTTCTATTTTTTTTATTCTTTTCTCCCTCCACTCTCTCTCTCTCCTTCTCCTTTTATCTCTCGGTCTTCCTCAATCTTTCTCCAGATTTTTTTTTCCTTTTCTCTCCACCGCCCTCTTCTCTTTCTCCTTTTCGATTTCTCTCTTTCCTCTCTCCAATCTTCTCGATCTCCTCTTTGATTGATTTCTTTATTTTTTCCCTTTTCTTTCCAATCGCCCTCCTTTCTTCCCCTTTCGGTCTCTCTCTCTTCCCTCTCACAAATCTTCTCAATCTTTCCTTTTTTTCGTTGAACCGAATATATATATATATATATATATATATATATATATATATATATATATATCATAAAATTTTAAAATCTTGTACATGGGTTAAACGGACTTGGTCCAGGCTGGTCCGACTTGAATTGATTGGGCTGGACCGACTTGAACTGAGCCGGGTTGATCGGGTTGGGTCCAAACTAGTTTGGGTTGAGCCGAGTTGACTGGATTGATTGGAATTAACCCGGGTTTTCTCTCCTAGTCATTTCATGGGTCATTTCTGCTGTCATCCAGCATGGAATTTTCCGATGGCCTCTATTCCAAATTTTTTGCGTTCATTTTGTAGAACATTAAAAATGAGGAATATAGGAACTTGAATCACCTCATTTGGAAGTAAAATGGTCAACTTATGAATTTTTGAAGTTTAAGCGGACCAATTATCGATAATTTGGTCGACCATTCTGCATGAGATCCTTCGGAGGCTTTTACCGGAAATATTTTACGTCCACTTTGTAGAGCACTAAAAATGGAACATAATGAGACTGGAATCACTTGAATTCGATGTAGAACAGAAAAGATATGTAGCTTTGAAGTTCTGACGATAATTTTGCATGCAAGCTTGCATGGGACCCACTGGTGACTTCTAGCCGGGATTTTTTACGTCCACTTTGTAGAACATCATGAATGAAGAATAATGGTCTTGGAATCATCTGAATCCGATGTAGAACGGGAAAGATATGAAGCTTTGAAGTTCTAACGATCATTTTGCATGCAAGTTTGCATGGGACCCACTGGTGACTTCTACCCGGGATTTTTTACGTCCACTTTGTAGAACATCATGAATGAAGAATAATGAGACTGGAATCACCTGAATCCGATGTAGAACGGAAAAGATATGAAGCTTTGAAGTTCTAACGATAATTTTACATGCAAGCTTGCATGGGACCCACTGGTGACTTCTACCCGGGATTTTTTACGTTCACTTTGTAGAACATCATGAATGAAGAATAATGGTCTTGGAATCATCTGAATCCGATATCAGATGATCAAGATATGGTGATTTGAAATTCAAACAATCCAACTTACGATAATTTGCATGAAAGCCCCTGGGATTATTTATGATAATTTCAGAAACCTCCCTTATATGTATCATCCGACTAAAATGGTCGTATCTTCCTCATTTGATACCGGAATTGAGCAATTCCGGTCTTGTTTGAAGATAATTCCATGACCTATGCATCTATGCGGATAATAGTCCATGACCCTCGTGGGGATCAGTAGAAACCTGCCATATTGGTTCACTTATGCCGAGGGTGGCAAAAATGGGGTGCTTACAGATGCCCCTTTTTAGCCGAGATTGTTATCAGTTGAAGGCTAAAGATAAAAGAACCACATTTTTGGGGTATGAGTGATATTGTTTATTGGGCTGCACTTAGGGTAATTCTTCCTAAACTGCCTACGTATTCTAAGGGTGTCCTAGAAATCAAGCCCAGAACGTAGTTCGACTGGCAAGAAGGTTTGCTCTTCTTGGAAGATTGGTGAGTGCTCTTCTTGTATGAAGCTAGGCTGTGAATACAAGGCTCATTTGTAGGCTGGGAACCTCTTCTTGCTGAGGTGGAACTCATGATGCAAGGTACGTGCGGGCTTGGACCCGACTTGATCCATTTGTAGGCTGATAAACCTTTTCTTGTACGAAGCTAGGCTGTGAATACAAGGCTCATTTGTAGGCTGGGAACCTCTTCTTGCTGAGGTGACTCATGATGCAAGGTATGTGCAGGCTTTGACCCGGCTTGATCCATTTGTAGGCTGATAAACCTCTTCTTGTATGGAGCTAGGCTGTGAATACAAGGCTCATTTGTAGGTCGGGAACCTCTTCTTGCTGAGGTGGAACTCATGATGCAAGGTATGTGCGGGCTTGGACCCGGCTTGATCCATTTGTAGGCTGATAAACCTCTTCTTGTATGGAGCTAGGCTGTGAATACAAGGCTCATTTGTAGGTTGGGAACCTCTTCTTGCTGAGGTAGAACTCAATGCAAGGTATGTGCGGGCTTGGACCCGGCTTTATCCATTTGTAGGCTGATAAACCTCTTCTTGTATGGAGCTAGGCTGTGAATACAAGGCTCATTTGTAGGTTGGGAACCTCTTCTTGCTGAGGTGGAACTCAATGCAAGGTATGTGCGGGCTTGGACCCGGCTTTATCCATTTGTAGGCTGATAAACCTCTTCTTGTATGGAGCTAGGCTGTGAATACAAGGCTGATTGCATGAGCTTGGGCTCGGATTTGATTTGTTTGGATGGAAGACTTGATGTCTTCTCTTTGATTGAACTGAGGCTCTTTTGATTGAGGTTTTGAGATTGATTTTCTGAATAAGCTAGGGCTCTGCATTTGATTCACTTATAGGCTGAGATTGATTTGATCTTTGAATGAGCTAGGGCTCTACATTTGCTTCAATAATAAGTTGAGATTGACTTGATCTTTGAATGAGCTAGGGCTCTGCATTTGATTCACTAATAATCTGAGATTGATTTGATCTTTGAATGAGCTAGGGCTCTGCATTTGATTCACTAATAATCTGAGATTGATTTGATCTTTGAATGAGCTAGGGCTCCACATTTGATTTACTAATAATCTAAGATTGATTTGATCTTTGGATGAGCTAGGGCTCCACATTTGATTTACTAATAATCTAAGATTGATTTGATCTTTGGATGAGCTAGGGCTCCACATTTGATTCTGAAATGAGTAAGAACTCAGAAGGTCACTTATAGGGTGATACTGAATGACTCATCTTGGCAGTTCCTACCAGCTTTGGACCTTCGGGATTGAAAATAGGAATATCCTTTTGGAAGCTCTATGGCTATGAACCTTTAGGATGCTTGAAAGTGACCCATACAGGAAGGCTTTGTTGACTTTGAACCTTTAGGGTTGAAATCTGCCCCATCTTGGAAGTCTCTTGACTTTGAACCTATAGAGTGTTGGACATATTTGAAATGATGGTGAACTCCTTGGCAGTTTTCCAAGTTTTTTTTTTTTTTGCTCCTGCTTTATTGGTGAAGGCACAAAATATGACATCAATGGAAGTGGTGTCATGGACTTTGCTGGCATGATACCTAGATTTGAAATTTGCCATTTATGACCTGGTACTGAAAGTTTGACTTAATTTCAGCACGGTAGGGATGACTTGGTTATTCCCTTTGAAGGGTTCCATGTAATTTAAAGGTGAGGATTTTCTTCAACCAACATTGGTGTTGTTGGATTTTGGATTGAAAGAAACTCTAGCGAGGATTTTGGACAAGAATGAGGGGAGCTTGGCAGTCTCTAACCAAAGTGATTTTATTGATTGACCATGGTGTTAAACTGTCAAGGGACATCTGGTCAACTAAGTTCTTTGACTGTGCATTATGGTAGACCAAATTGGTAGAATAGCCAAGCGACAATGAAATGTGACATGGGTTTGGCCTTTGATTTAGGCTCATGAAAAGCTCAGGGCTTTGCAACATTGTTGTGCCAATTTTGAAAGATGAATGAACCCTGGCCCCAAAGTAGGCATGAGGCGCAAAGGATTCGAAGTATTTCTTCAGAGAATTTGGTGACCAACTCCTAACAGGTGAGTGACCACGTTGGATCTTCTTCATCAACAGGATTGGGAGAACTGAGAAATTGGTAAAAACCAACTTGGACGGACCTACTTCTATTGACTAGGAAAGTCAGTGACTTTAGACTAGACAATGGATCCTAGATGTAATGCTCATGATCAAGTTCAATTCCTCTACATAGGGTATATCTATGCCCCAGTGTCTGCATGTTGTGACAGACCACTACTGTAGTGTGCTAGGGCAAGATAGCAGGAAACGGGCAATCTAATAGAGTTAGAACTAGGTTGAATCTGGATTGCATCCAAAATTGACCATGCTTCCAAGGTCAAGGGAAGATTGACGGATTGATTGCGAAAAGTGACTTCTTAGATAAGCCCTTCTTGAATCTTGATTTGATGAATTTGGCTACATCCGTAACCAGGCCATGAGAATTTGCTCTCTCCCTAACATGACCAAAGGATTTGAAGATAGAATTCTGTTGAAAGGCAATGCTATGGAGCCCAACAGATGATGGTTTGTTCAACTCCTCCAAGTATGATTCACTGGAGAGAAAGAGGGGTTCCTTTCCTTATGGAGGGTAGACTGGTATGACACTTGTCTACATGAACCACTGAATTTTTTTTTGAAGGGCCAATGAGGGCAGTGCTTTAGGGCTGCATCAGGTCGCCTATCCCCACTGAGGTATTATGGGTTGCCCATTGAGGTTTTAATCGGGTTGCCTTTCCCTGCTGAGGTTTCTTTTCTTCCCTTTATTTTTTTTTATTTTTTCTTTTTGCAAAACCCATCTTGGGTTGAATAAAGAGTCCTGATATGGTGAGGATATTGTCAAAATTATGGTCCTATCCAATGGTCTGAAACCCTTAGGGGAAATCTGAATGGCATGACTTTCATGACAAATGGGTAGCCTTGCCCCACTGTTTAAGTTGACACCTACACGTATTGATAGGCGGGCAGCTATTTGAATCATCACTAAAAGTGATCTTAGGGAAATGCAGTCCCACAGCAAAATTAAAAATGGTGCCAAATTATGTTTTCCTTTCTTGGAGATGTTTAGATGGAACACGTGTCCCAACAAGCTATATCGAGATTCCGAATCAGTCACGATCATATATGGGCCTGAAACCTTTAGGTTTGTTGACAAGTATTGATGTTGAAGGTCCAAGAAGACTGATGTGAAACTGTCCACATGGGTCTACCATTGGGAGAGTGTTTGGTTATTTATGTAGAATGGGTTTATCTTACCGAAAAGATCCCATTTTATTGGCTTAAGAAATGAAGGGCTTATAGGAACCTTGGGAAGCCGTCGGATGTAATGAACGACAGATGAGAGTTCCAGCCAGATTTATGAATTTGTACATAAAATGATGACATGATCATGAGATACAATGCCATAAAAATTGATAATCAAAAGAAGGGCTTGTGATAGAGACTTCTTGGAAAGCCGTCAGATTGATAGACGGGAGAGAGAGTCTAATGCCGATGAGAAATGTTTCTCTGATAATGAAGAAGTGATGAGATCGTCTCCTGTAAAGGCGGGATGTAATCGGCCAAAATCAAAAGTCCGGTCCAACATGTTGTAAATCTCGACGAATGATCGAACTTGCTATCGAGCCTTGATTGAAATTACCAATCTTCTTGAAGTGAGAGGGACAATTGGCCCTCTTGTCGAGCTCCAATGCCATTCAACATCTCGCTATTTTCTTTTTTTTTCTTTTTTTTTTTTTCTTTTTTTTTTTTTTTTTTTTTTTTTTTTTTTTTTTTTTGGATGTGAAGGCCACATAATGCAGTGCTTCGCTTGATCGCGAAATTGAATCCTGACTTTCAATATTGGATTTGAATCTTCTTCTTCCAAACATTTCCAATCAGATAGAACGTCTTTGCCCCAACTAGCACTCTGATCTTCTGTAAACTTTATGAGCATTTGTGACTGCTCATATAGTATCTGATTTTATCCGAATGGTGAATCCGTATGCTGCCCTCTGGAAGTTAATCATCACCTTCTGTCTGATGTGACTACCTCCCATTATTGATGTAGATGAAACATAGGCTTGAATTTCTTTTTTTTTTTTTTTTTTTTTTTTTGGATATCCCAATGACCTCATTCTTTGATTTTGAGATTGATCATTCATCATATATCTCTTGCTTGCAGATGATATACTTTGTATGAACTTTGGTATTTCCATCTTTTTGGTGGCACATCTATCCTCCACATTTGTACTGATTGGCTGATCTGTTGATCTAATGCTTTCCTTGGAATCTTTTCACAGGTAGAACAAATGGCAGCTTCTCCAATAAATGTTTCTTAGACTACTCTTGTGCCTCTCGATTGATCATTTAAAGCTTTCCCAGACGGGTTGGACCTTTCTTTCTCAAGAGGCCGGGTGGCATAGAAGTTCAGGAGATGGCTCATCATTTCAATCATCTTCAGAGTTAGAATTGAATGCGCACGTAGAATAGGAGGATGTATGAAACTGGGAGGAAATATATGGAAGAGACAAGGTACAGAGTTTGAAATCCCAAACGGGGTGATTTTCTTTTACTTGCACGGCAGATTGGACTAGACTTGTCAACAAGCATATTGATCTTGGACCCAGACATGGATGACCTATCAAATACCGATAATAGAAAGTTGAAACAACTAGTTCGTCCAAGCGGCTCCAGTTGGGCATAACGCCTTCGACGACCACCTTCAGTCGTTGCGGGAATAAGTCTTCCTTCAGATCTCTAATAGCAAGACTCATCATGCCCCTCTATCAATAGGTGCAAGATACCTACCTTTTCCATATAATTCTCCCTCTTTTTTTTCAGTTTGGGATCCATTCATAACTGGACTATTGCTTTTTAAGCACAAGGTTACTCTGGTTCATGCCCCAGTTTGGGGTTCAGTGGATTCATCGATGGACCACTTCTAGCTGAATTCAGATCATTTTGGCTTATGCCCCAGCTTGGGGAGCAAGGGGTATCGCCATTGCACTACACCATTTTGAGTCCAAGATTAGACTAGTTTATGCCTTGGCTTGGGGGGTTCAATGGATTTCTTTGTTAGACCACTCTCAATTTGGGTCTAAGGTCAATTTGGTCCATGCCCCAGTTTAGGGCAAAATGGCTTTCCTCATTAGACCGCATTCAGTTTGGGTCCAAGGTCAATCTGGTTCATGCCCCACTTAGGGCTCAGGGCTTCATCATTGGACCATTCCCTAGCTGTGATTCTGGTTCTTATCCTAGCCTGGAGCACATTAAATCTCATCTTTCGTCTACCCTATTGCTCGGGAAATTCCATTCCCTCTCTTTGAATAATGAGAAATGTGAGGGCAACTCTTTGGATTCTAACATTTTCCTGGCCAATGGGATAGAAATGCCTGTGATGGGATAACACTGTCATAGTTGAAGTTTCATGGTCTCCTGATGACTCTAGAATCTGGAATTGATCTTTATTGACAAGCAATGAGTAATGCTTATCATTCGTCATTCCCGACGAGCGATCCTAACTTGTAGCACTGGGCTATGATGGACATGGATCGGGCTCTAATTGATAGAGCCAGAGATTGATTTTGATTCGGTCTCCGATTGATAGAGACAAGATTGATTTTGAATTGGTCTCTGATTGATAGAGATCAAGATTGATTTTGAATTGATCTCTGATTGATAGAGATCAAGATTGATTTTGAATTGGTCTCTGATTGATAGAGATCAAGATTGATTTTGAATTGGTCTCTGATTGATAGAGATCAAGATTGATTTTGAATTGGTCTCTGATTGATAGAGATCAAGATTGATTTTGAATTGGTCTCTGATTGATAGAGATCAAGATTGATTTTGAATTGGTCTCTGATTGATAGAGATCAAGATTGATAGTCATGGACTGGCTCTAGTTGCTAGAGGCAAGGATTGCTTGAGTTGGGCTCCGATTGATAGAGGCCAAGGAAGACAATCATGGATTAGACTCTAATTGCTAGAGATGATGGAATGACTGAAATTCTCTTTGATTCCTTTATGAAGTGGAACATGGACCAAAGGTAATGATTGAATAGGCCTAGAGGCTAACTCATGCTCACATTGAGTTCATATGAATGGAACATTTCTTAGTTCCGACATGAGTCAGAACTTGAACCACAGTTGATGGTTGGATAAGCCTAGGGGCTGATTAAATTCAAATGAATGGAACTCTTCTTAGTTCCAAAACGAATCAGAACTTGAACCACAGTTGATGGTTGGATAAGCCTAGTGGCTAAATAAATTCAGATGAATGAGACTCTTCTTAATTCCAACATGAATCAGAACTTGAACCACAGTTGATGGTTGGATAAGCCTAGTGGATAAATGAATTCAGATGAATGAGACTCTTCTTAATTCCAACATGAATCTGAACCTGAACCAAAGTTGATGGTTGGACAAGCCTAGGGGCTAAATAAATTCAGATGAATGGAACTCTTTCTAGTTTCGACATGAACTGGAACCCTAACCAAAGTTGATGGTTGGATAAGCCTAGTGGCTAATTGAATTCAGATGAATGGAATTTTTTCTAGTTCCGACATGAATCAGAACCTAAACAGCAGGTGAAGGGTGAAAAAGCCTAGGGGCCGAATGCCTTCTTCATTTTAGCATGATCTGGGAGTGATGATTGAACCTGCCTAAAGGTTAAACCCTTATTTAATTCTGAGATGAACCTCTTCTTGCTGAGGTGAAACTCATGATGCAAGGTACGTGCGGGCTTGAACCCGACTTGATCCATTTGTAGGCTGATAAACCTCTTCTTGTATGGAGTTAGGCTGTGAATACAAAGCTGGCTGCACGAGCCTGAGCTCGACTTTGATTTGTTTGGATGGAGGACTTGCTTTCTTTTCTTTTATTGAACTGAGGTTCTTTTGATTGAAATTCTAAGATTGATTTTCTGAATAAGCTAGGGCTTTGCATTTGATTCAATTATAAGCTGAGAATGACTTGATCATTGAATGAGCTTGGGCTCTACATTTGATTCACTAATAGGCTGAGATTGATTTGAACTTTGGATGAGCTAGGGCTCTGCATTTGATTCACTTATAGGTTAAGATTAATTTGATCTTTGGATGAGCTTGGGCTCTGCATTTGATTATGAAATGAGCAAGAACTCAGAAGGTCACTTTTAGGGTGATACTGAAATGAGCAAGAACTTAGAAGCTGTTTTTCTTTGCACCAGTCAGTATGCAATAGGATGATACGAAAACCCGAAGGTTCGTCATGGGACTTAGGGAAAGCATACGCGAACATGTTTTGGGACTGGAGAAGAAAATCTACAATGAAGCTGTACAAATTGCTCGAGTGATAGAGTCCAGCCAGAAAGAGAGATATTTTACTCAAAATAGGGGGAATCAAAAGGCCAAATGAAAATTTTTACAACGGAGGGAACACCAAGGTATTCCAACCCTTCCGTACCCGTGGGCTTCAATGCTGCAACCAAAACCATTTCAGCAACCCCACGGCAATCAAAGCAAAATGGTGAGGGGATCAGATGTTTTAACTGCAACCAAGTAGGTCATGTCTCAAGAGAGTGTACTAAGCCCAGAAAACAACTACAGCAAGGAAGAGTTTATGTTGTTTCAGCCAAGGATGCTGCCGCATCATCTGATGTGGTCACAGGTATGACCTGAACCTATCATTTTATGTTACATTGCATGAGCATGTAGACTAAATTAAAATAAATCACAAGTATTGTACCTAGTAATGGCATTCCTGCCAGAGTGCTCTTTGATTATGGAGTTACTCATCCTTTTATATCTGTGTCATTTGGAAAGAAACTAAATATAGCCCTTAAATCGTAGATTACAAACCGCTTATACGATCGCCGATGAGAATTATGAAGTCCAAGGAAGGACCCAAAGATAAATGCTACCTTATGTTTCGTAGCAATAGATTCAGATTTGGAAGGAGAGTAACATATAATAGAAACTCGTGATGGTCAAATTAAGCAAGAATTTATGGATGAACTTATGGAGCAATGGTTCCTCGGTTGCGCTTGTGGCATTAAAGATCATCTCTGAATTGATGGATGAAGTAAAAGTAGTAATTTTGTTAGGTCTGTATATAGGAATGGTGTAAGTAGACTTAAAAAAGAAAACCAAACCCTGACTTTTGTTTTGGGAATGGAATTGCAGTACCGTAAACTATGTCAATGATTTGCCACCGACTCCCAAATCGGTTGACATGGTTGGGTGATTGTTGATCGCCTTATGAAGATAGCTCAGTCCATTGCTATACGACCTCGGTATGCTTTGGAGTGGCTAACTAAGCTATATGTGGATAGCATTGCCAGATTGAATGGTATGCATGAGAGCTTAGTGTCGATCAGAGGCTTATGCCTTATCTTGAAGTTTTGGGGAGGATCTACAGAAAATAATGGGGACAAAGTTGAAGTTTAGTACCACAGTTTACCTTAAATTGACGGACAGTCGAAGTGGACTATACAGATCCTAAGAGATATGCTCGGAGCTTGTAAAATTGATTTCAAGGAACTTGAATTAAGAAGTTACCGTGAATTGAAGTTGCTACCAAGCTACCATGTAAATGTTACCTATGAAGCATGGTACGGTAGAAATGTCAAATTCCTTTATTTTGGAATAAAGTCGGTGAATGAAGAATTTTGTGACCTAAGTCTAATGAAGAAAACTATCGAGTGGCAGACAAGATCAAAAAAAAAAAAAAAAAGGGGGCAGGACAGCTCAAGATGTCAGAAGAGACACCATGACCTTGAGTTCGCCATAAGTGACAAAGTATTTTTGAAGAAATCACTTATGCGTAGTTTGAAACGATTAGACAAGAAGAAAAAGTTATATTCTATATATGTGTTAGATCTTATAAACTTTGGAGAGACGTAGAAAAGTTGCATATCAATTAGCGTTACCGCTATCCATGTCCAGTGTGAATGATGTATTTCGTGTGTCTCTATTGATGAAGTACATTGGAGATCCATATCAAAGGTATTGACCACGGAATCACTGGATTAGATAGAATGTTTAACTATTGAAGTGGTAACAGCCTAGTTCACTAGTGGAAAGGTACAATGTTTCCAAATCCGGGATAATTATTATATGAAGGTAACCTGGCAAAGACAAGACGTGGAGAAAAGTGCATAGGAGGATGAAGATGCAATGCGGAAATAGAATTCCCACCTATTGCCTCCGAAGTAAATTCAAAATTTTGAGGACAAAATTTATTTTAAGGATGGGGGAGTTGTAAGATCCATACTTTCAAATTTCGAGGACGAAATTTCTTTTAAGGGTGGTGGAGTTGTAAGACCCGTACGCCACGAACCCGGCTTAACCTTATATTTTGTGTCGGGACCCGTCTACATATCATGGTCGAGCCAAGTGGACCAAGTGTGTGAAGAAAAACTAAGACCCAATATAAAAATTTACTCAAAAATAGTCAAAATGAGGGTAGGGTCGCAGGTTTTAACAGGCAGGTCCGACCCCCCCATCGACCCCCCCATCGACCCCTGATAATCGAGAAAAACAGCACAAACCGAAAATTAAGAAACCATCCTAATTTCAATTGGAACCTTTTCTAAACTCAATGGGACTTATTTTGGGAGGTTTTACTCTATAAATAGGATGTCTCTAAGCCTCTTTCACTCCTTTTACAACCCTAATTGGATTGAGATAAAGAGAAGAGAAGGAAGAGAAGGAGAAGAGAAAGAGAATTGAAGAAGAAGACCAAGGAGGAGGAAATTCAGAGGAAACTCCGAATCTCAGCAAACCTAAGGTATGAATACATTCCCCATGATTTATTTAAGACCTTAGAATGGTTTATGAAGAGGGTATGACTTAGAAGAAACCCAAATCACCCATCCATGGTTAGGTTTCAATGGAAACCATGGAGGAGATCATTGAAACCATGTAGGTGGATAAAGAATAGTTCTAAACCATGGAACATGTATGGGATGGATTATAGAAGCAAGCCATAGGACCCCAAACATGAATGAATGGACGAAATTTGATATTTTCGACTTAAACCATGGGGGGTCGCACCTAGGGTCGATGGAACCTCCGACCCTAGCATCGACCCCCAGCATCTGGGAAGTTCAGGAAATGAGGGGTAGCACCTAGGGTCGATGGAACCTCCAACCCTAGGCATCGACTCCCAGTTAACAGCAAGCTGTAAAAATTAGAATAAATTCTAATTAAATTTTATCAACTTTGTTAGGTCTTCTAGAAATATAATATTGATCTAAAAGTGATTCTTAAGGCTTGAAAAAGGATCTACAAACAAGCAAAGGTGAGGGAACATGACCTAAACTAATTGGTTAATAACAAACTATTTTTATTTCTTGAGTCCAATACCATGATTGTGATATGCATGTGTGCTTGTAATGTGCATTCAACATGTCATCCAATATTTCTATTATTACTGTTCATGCATATTTAAATTTATTGATTATAACATGATGATGTTGATGATGGTAGGAATAGGCAAGTAAATGTTTGTGTTTGGCTGGTGTAGATGGTGCGGGTAGGGATGGTATCAACCGGTACTTCGATGCCATTCTCATCGGGGTATATTGTGCCATGGTCTGCGTCACCGGACTCGAGCTCTATCTCTACTCAAGTCTTGTCCACTAACATCATCGTATCGCCATTACCTTAGCGGAACTAATATGTCGTAGGGCATCAGGGGGGAACGTGGCATTGTGGTTCAGCCTGGGCACTAAACCCTAGCTCTATCTCTATGGATGTATTGAGGGATCTTTGGGGGTGAGGCCTTAGATACATTGTTTGACATTAGGGTTGGTTAGTTGCGAGCCCAGTTTTGCAAGCCCTCGCCAACGGGGGCTTACGTGTTGGTATGGGCAATCGGTGCAGCCATGCCATTTTCATGGGGTGTATATTGTCCATGGTGGGTGCATGTGGGGCGACAGTGCCGTTTTCATTGGGCGTTTCCACACACTGCAAAAACATTAAACCAGACCAAAGATATGAATTGATTGCATGCATATGTATTATTGCATTGTTTTGTTTGCTCACTGAGCCGTGATGTGTGCTCACCCATTCGAATTCGAATACTTTTAGTTGATGATGCATGTACGACTGTTGAAGATTATATGAACGCTCCTGTGTATGTGGCGACAATGGAAGCTGAAGATTTAGTGGATATGCATGACTCCTCATGCGAGTGCAACCCATGCGTTTTCGATTAGATTTTGTTTAGATTTTATTAAATACATGAAATTGATATTTATTTAATTATGTCTCAGATTGATTTAACAATAATTTGATATTTATTTATGGTTATCACAGTTAGATTCTCAGTTCATTTACTATAAGACTTCCGCTATTTATGTTATTACCTCTGATTAATGTAGAATGTGTTTTGGTCTATCATATGTGGGATAGCCTATTGTGAGATCCTAGTTGAACCGTTGGTTTATTGACGGTTCATCACACCATTCTGATTAGTGCGGAATTAGGGTGTAACACATAGGGTTATCCACATTCCAACCCAGAATGGGTTATTCACATTCCAACCCAAATAGGGTTATTCTTAGATACACTAAGACTATCTATCAGTGCACATGGACTATCCAGATCCTAACCCATAGGGTTTCTCAGCCTTTCAAGCATAAACTTCAACTTGAACAATAAACTTAATCATGCACAAGCATAAATCACATCCATAAACTTTAATCACACCTGAACTACGATGGTGAACTTGATTTTCGGAATAATTCCGTAATAAGTAGGCAATCTGATGGATACAGATTCGGCTCAATGATATCAAACCACTTGGTTTGGTTAGGGTTAATAGATAGTATCTACCATAGGAAAGGTATAGGAGATCGATTTCGATCGGGCGGTTTGGGTGCCTAACCCCTTCCCATAACCGTAACCTGACGCTTACCCAATCTCTGATGGATCAGAAATCCAATCTAAGGGTCATGAGTCAATTGAAGTCTTACCTTAGGGTGAGATTTCACATTTCCAAGGTCCTAGACCTTAATCTAGGTGGAAACTTCCAAAAGATTTCCATCTTTGTCCTCACAATGGTGACTCCGCTGGGGAATAAATGTCAAACTCCTAAATGAAAACTTTCCTTGTGTGAATTGGATGCTAGATTTTAGGATACTATATTTATGCTTGTATATTATTGCTTTGGAGGGAATGGGTTCAGTCACACATTCGTGCGAGTAGCCGAACCGGGTCCCTTGCATATGGGGCAGCCCGCTAGGCGAAACACACAGCCTTGGCCTGTACTTTGTGAGACCACGATCGGCGAGCAACCTCTAACGAGTGTTTCTTGGGTCTGCCTGGGAATGCGTTATGCTACTCCACATCGCTTGGATCCTTGCAACATAGTATATAAAGGGATTAGGGGCCCATTATTCATCAAGCATTCGGTGATAGGTTACCCCATCCTCGTCAAGGTGGCCTTTTCTGTCCTAACCTAGTTTGAGCCACATGTATGTTATTTTTTATCCATTTTTCAACCAACATGGTAAAATCCACTCGATCATAATATTTACATTCGAGACGTCAAAGTTCTGTCTATTTTTGTCCTTGACTTGTCAACATGTTTGGATCTACACTTGAATATTCTTATCTCTCTCTTGTTGGGAGCGTGAGGGTTACATATACCCGCATACACATTAGTGTGGGAGGTCTGTACACGCCCTCCATCGTACAAAGCTCATTGTGTTGACCATTCAATATTGATACATCAATCTCAAAAATGATCGAAAAATCTTCGTCATGGTATAGATACTATGACCAAGTAGAAATTTATCGGTTTTTTCAATCATGAACCGCTTTTGCTAACCATCCCTAATAAGGTGGACGGATTAATATACCCATTTCAATTTCATCGAATTAGGCAACCCAAGTGGCCAGACCTTGGTACCACTGACTATCCATTTTTGGAATCACGAGGTCCCAAGACTGAACACATGGCTTAATCAAATTCAATTAAATTGACTCGGATAATGTTTACCCAATCTCCCTTATGAGGGAGCTAACTTTGTTTGGTTAAGTCATCTTTGATTGTGCATGTGACTTCTTCCACTCCTCTAGATGTCTAGAATCTCAATATTTCTCCATTGGATTTCAATGCCTTTGGAAAAGAGAATCAAACTGCAACTATATCCACCCTTTTAGGGTGAGAGGCCCTTACAATTAGGGAACTATCTTGATCTCCCACCTTGAGATCCATCCATATTATCTTTCTAAATGAATCAATGGAAGTCATGAATCTAGATCTTGATTGAACATCAAATTTTGTAAGTAAAAATGAAAGATTCAGCCCCTAGGCAAATCCAATCAAAGTTCTCGATTCACCTCAAAATTAAGGAAAGATTTAGTCCCTAGACAAATCCAATAATAGTTCTCGATTAATCTCTGAAATAAGAAGAGATTCAGCCCCTAGGAAAATCCAATCACTGTTCCCTGTTCATCTTTGAATTAAGGAAAGATTCAGTCCCTAGGCAAATCCAATTATTGTTCCCTATTCACCTTTGAATTAAGGAAAGATTCAGCCCCTAGGCAAATCCAATCAATGTTCTCGATTTACCTCAGAGTTAAGGAAAGATTCAGCCCCTAGGCAAATCCAATCACCGTTCTTGATTCATCTTTGAATTAAAGAAAGATCAGCTCCTAGGCAAATCCAATTATAGTTCTCGATTCATCTAAGAATTAAGGAAAGATCTAGCCAAGCAAATCCAATCAAAGTTCACAATTTATCTCTGAATTAAGGAAAGATTCAGCCCCTAGGCAAATCCAATCATAGTTCTCAATTTATCTCGAATTAAGGAGAGATCCAGCCCCCTAGGCAAATCCAATCATAATTCTTGATTCATCTCCGAATTAAGGAAAGATTCAACCCCCTAAGCAAATCGAATCAATGTTCCCTATTCACCTTTGCATTAAGAAAAGATTCAATCCCTAGGCAAATCCAATTATTGTTCCCTATTCACCTTTGAACTAAGAAGAGATTCAGCCCCTAGGCAAATCCAATCATTGTTCCCTATTCACCTTTGAATTAAGGAAAGATTCAGCCCCTAGGTAGGTCCAATCATCATTTCGAGCCCTAGATTCAACAACCATTTTTTGGTTCATCTCAAAACGGAAGAAAGGTTCAGCCCCTAGGCAGGTCCAATCATCATTTCGGTTATCGAATTAAGGAAGATTCAGCCCCCTAGGCAGATTCAATCACATCCAGTTCATCTCGAATCAAAAAAAATATTCAGCCCCCGATTCAACCACTATTTCCCGGTTCATCTCGAACCGAAAAAGGCTTTAACCCCTAGGCAAGTTCAATCATCACTCCCGGATCATGTTAAAATGGAGGAGGCATTCGGCCCCTAGGCTTTTTTCACCTTTTACCTCCTATTTAGGTTCTGGTTCATGTTGGAACTAGGAAAAGTTCCATTCATCTGAATTCAATTAGCCACTAGGCTTATCCAACCGTCAACTTTGGTTAGCATTCTGATTCATGTCAGGACTAGGAAAAGTTCCATTCATCTTAATTCAATTAGCCACTAGGCTTATCCAACCATCAATTTTGGTTAGGGTTCCGGTTCATGTCGGGACTAGAAAAAGTTCCATTCATCTGAATTCAATTAGCCACTAGGCTTATCCAACCATCAACTTTGGTTAAGGTTTCGGTTCATGTCGGAACTAGAAAAGTTTCATTCATCTTAATTCAATTAGCCACTAGGCTTATCCAACCATCAATTTTGGTTAGGGTTCCGGTTCATGTCGGAACTAGAAAAAGTTCCATTCATCTGAATTCAATTAGCCACTAGGCTTATCCAACCATCAACATTGGTTAGGGTTCTGATTCATGTTGGAACTAAGAAAAGTTCCATTAACCAACCATCAACTTTGGTTAGGGTTCTGATTCATGTCGAACTAGGAAAAGTTCCATTCATCTGAATTCAATTAGCCACTAGGCATATCCAACCATCAACTGTAAGACCCGTGTCAAACTAACCCGGTCTTACCACCTTGAACCAGGTTTACCCATCATGGTCGAGTCAAGTGGACCAAGGGCGTGATGGAAATCGAGATCCCAGGTATAAAATTGACCCAAAAACACTTAATTTTAGGGAAGGGTTGCATACCCAGCCAAGTAGGGTCGGACCTCCCAAAACAGAATGTCAGACCCTCAGACTTGAAGGGAGGGTCAGACAGCTTAAGACCCTATGGTCGACAGGATCATCGACTCTCCCAACGACCCTCGATTTCTGTCGAACATAGAAATTAGGAAATTTCCTATTTTTTGATTGAGATTCTTTCCAAATCTCAATGGTACTATTATAGGACATTCCTACTCTATTTAAAGGACATCCCTAAGCCATTTTTATTCCTTTCACAACCCTAATTGAATTGAGAGAAAGAGAGAAGAAGGAAAAGAGGAAGAAAGGAGACAAGGAGGAAGACTTAGCAAAAAGGAGAAGAGTTACAGAGAAAGATTAATCTTCTCCTGGTATGGATACTAATTCCATGAGTTTCTACAGACCTTAGGTTAGATATGGTTGAGTGTAGGATTTCAGAGAAACCCAAACCATCCATTCATGGTTAGGTTTTCATGGAAAACCATAGGATGATGCATGAAAACTATTTAGATGGATTATACATGGTTCTAGACCATGGAATGACTGTTGAATGAATGTAGGAAGCAAGCCATAGGACCCCAAACACGAAGAGTGGATTTAAAAGTGGAAATTGGACCGGAGTGCATCGAGGGTCGCACCGAGGGTCGATAGACCATCCGACCATAGGTGTTTCGACCATCGACCCTCAACATTCGGAAGTTCAGAATGAGGGGAGGGTCGATAGACCCATCGACCCTAGCATCCACCCTAGCATCGACCCTCGCTGACGGAATGGTTTTAAATTCGAATTAATTCTAATTAAATTCTATTGACTTTGTTAGGTTTGCTAGCAATATAATAACATTATAACGGTGATTCTAAAGCTTGGAAAATATCTTTTAGCAAGCTAAGGTGAGGAACCTTAACTCCAAACTAAATTGGTTAATAATAAACTGTTTTCAATTTCTTGAGTCCTATGCTATGTTTGATGCTATGCGAATATGTTGTAATGTGCATACAAAGATGCCATCCAATATTTCTATTACTTGTTCATGCATATTTACTTTATTGTTTATAACATGATGATGATGATGATGATAGGAATAGGCATGTGCTTGTATGTGTGTGGTTGATGTGCTTGATGCGAGCGAGTATCGTGGGAGGTGTGATGAAAACGCCAATAAACGTTAACCTTTGGCGGGTCTCAAAGACTTTAGCTCTATCTCTAACTCAAGTCTTGTGCATTGACATCGCCGGATCGCCATTACCTTAGCAAAACTATTATGTCATAGAGTATCAGGAGGTGGTCTCGGTCCTTGTAGTCTCCGACTCTACCGGGGGCCTTAGCTCTATCTCTATGGGCATTCCGAGGGATGTCGGGGTGAGGCCTTGGATACACTTGTTTGGCATTAGGATTGGTTAGTAGCGAGCCCAGCTTTGCAAGCCCTCGCTAACGTGGGGCTTACGTGTTGGTATAGCATTATATAGCAATAAACGTTAACCTTTGTTGTATAATGTTATGGTAGGGTGGATGGGGGACGACGATAAACGTTAACCTTCGGGGGGCTTCCACACCCCCGTGTATAGAGGCGGTGTCAATAAACGTTAACCTTTGATCACCCAACCTTTCTATTGCGCATTGCAAACTATAAACCGGACCAAAGATATAAATTGACTTTTTGCATGCATATGTATTGTTGCATTGTTTTGGCTACTCACCGAGCCGTGTTGTGTGCTCACCCTCGACGTCGAATATTTTTAGTTGATGATGCAGAGTTACACAGTTGAAGATTATATGAACGCGTCGTATGGGAATGTAGCAAAGAATGGACGCCGGAGCTGAAGATGATACACACGACTCCTCTTGGTGCAACTCGTGTGTATTCGATTAGATATTTTATAGATTTCTTCCATTGGATTTATAAAGACTTGTATTTGATATTCAAATATTTATGTCTCGCTTGGAAATGTAATAATTTGCTATT
>JAMYWD010000863.1:0-12650 GCA_028583415.1 Protea cynaroides | reverse complement strand
CACGTGTCGTGTATCAAGGGTTGGTAGTCGTGTCTCCATCCGATACCAAGGATGGAAAGCATTTCATTCCATCCACCACCCAATTCTTGTCAAGACTCGAGACTCCAGATTAGCCAGAGCCTAACCCAATTATAGAGAGGATCCCCATCACAGTTTATGTTACAACTCCAGCCCAAAGGAGAGTTCAATCCAAAAGATTTGCTTAGTAGGTCAGAGAACCCCAAGACTTAAGAACTATACTTTGGTGTGTGTGGGATCATATCATTGCCACCCCTTTTTCAAAGCTGACGTCCACGTTGATCCACTCTAGATCATCCACTCTGGATTACTTTCACTTTACTTCACCAAGTAGCTCTTTCCCAGGTAGCTCCTTCTCTAGGTTATCCCCTCCGCAGGACCGGCCTCTCAATGAAAGCATCAAATGTCACAATTCAAGCCTAAGGGAAAACCCAATCTAAAGGACTAACCTATTAGGTGAGAGAACCCTATCAAGACTTAAGAACTACATTTTGATATGTGTGAGATCCGATGTGGGATCATAACAGTTTACAGTCTAATTACCCAAAATTTCACAAATTCAAGATAGAAAATTGGAATCCTCCATTCATTTTGATTTTGCCTACACCAGGATCAAGTGAGTCTAGGGGTGTCAATTTATGACTCGCACTATGACCCTTGAATTGAAATGATCGACTAAAACCTGGACCAACCTATCCAATGTACTAAACGTGTCAATCCATCACTGCACACTTCGCAATTCTACCGTGTCATCACTCTCTGCATCTCCTCATATAATTTTGATCTCAATTCGTGAGGGGAAAAAAATCCAAAAAAGAAAATAAAAATCTTCCCTGTCATTCTTGGTTAATCCCATCTTAATTCAGAACTTGTTTTTATGCTTGATGAACACCAAAAACAATATCCAAGTTCAAATTCGATTCGGTTTACCTCTTACAAAAATATATCAGTTGGAGAATTGGTTATTTATAAAAATTTAGAAAAATTGAAAATTACTTATTTCTCTCTCTCTCTCTCTCCTCTCCCTCTCCGACTCTCCTGACCCTTACCATCGCTGATTTTTCTCGGTTAAACAAGATCAAAAGCTTCGCCAAAAACAAGCACGTGACTCTGAACCACCGAAAAACTCTAGAGCTATAGCTATGACAGACGTGCGAAGACTACAGATAGGACGTTCGATTTAATGTCTTGAGTGGAAAGAAATTACTCCCTGCATCAGAACATGGTCAGGATAACAGTTTTGGATCACATCCATCAGGTACGGATAGCCACCCAACGCAGGATGAACAGAAACAGCAGCGGCAGCTCTTCTGCTGCCATTGATATTGATGTCCCATTCAGCCTTAAAGGGTCAACGTTATCTTTCTATCTTGAACTTGCGATCTCTATCATCCCCTAACGACCCTTAATCTTGAGGTCACAAACCTGAATCTTTATTCTCATCTCAAGGAAATTAAGGAATGCTGGGTATCAACCGAGGTGAAGATCAGAGACAGAGGGATTCAAATCCTCTCCTCGCAAAGAGAGAGAGAAAGGTGGATTCAAATCTTTTTCTCTTAGAGATTCTAGAAGGGGGGGGGGGGGACGTTCCCGTTGGATGATCAAGACATGAGGTGTGGGTGAATTTGAATCCTTTGTTCGAGTCGATATCCCTCCTCTTCTTTTTAAGGAGAGGATTTATGTCCCTCTCCTCTCGAGATTCGGGAGGAGAGGGGACATTTCAATTGGATGGTCTGACATGTAGGGTTTGAGTGAATCCGAATCCCTCCATCCTGAATCAACAGAGATGTCGACTCAATGTCGATTTAAATTCACCTAAACCCCATATGTCGGTCATTCAACAGTAACATTCCATCCTCCCAACCCAATCGTTTGGGATCTGAGAGGAGCGGATGTGGATCCGAAACGGAGAGAGGGACTTTCATGGATTTATTGAGAGGTGAACATCGTACAGACAGATGATCAGAAGAGCAGAAGAACCTCGGTTGATGAGCTGAGGGTATCCATGGATTATAGTGAGAATTGATCAGATATGAGGTAAGGTCGCATCTTGTCGTTTTGAAGCAGCAAACCCAAGTTGCTCTTCTACTGTTTCCTTTCTGCCACAAGATGTCTCCTTCCATGGATGCAATGGGAAGGGGTAGCAGAGGGGTTATACAGTAAGTACGTAGCACGAGACCAGAGGAGTGTGATGACGGTGGGATAGATTTGGAAAAAAAATAGAAGGCAGCAATGGTGGCGAGTAGCTGACAATTGAAAAGTTACAGTGCTACGAAGGAGGAAGACAATAATAACTAACTGTTGAACACAACTGCCCGTTATCACTTGTCTATCTATCAGCCATATCATGGCTGGAGGGAGTCAACTTGAGACGAACTCTGTTCATCTGTTAAAAAAATAAAAAATAAAAATTCTAGGTTGTAAACTTACAGAACTCTAGTTAGGGAAGGTTATGGAGGATAAAAATGGTGTCTGTCGCACTGTTGCCTCAGCCATTATTGGAAGATTGGAGTGTGTTGATGTGCATTTCAATGTATTGGTATATACATAGAATGTATTCTAATGATGGATCACAGCTGACGCCTCTCTAAAGAGATGATTTCTAAAGCTTGTTAAATGTTGGAAGAGATAACATTAAGATGGCACTAAAGAGTTGGTTTTTTACATGTTGATATATTTTTTAGGATAAGGTTTCCCACAATGTGGGTGTGGAAGGAAATTTACAATGGCACCAACGACATCCCTAATAAGGGTTCACATGATGGGAGAAGAGAGAGGAAATGGCAAAATGTGACATAAATGTGGCAATAGATCACCAAATTGACATGAGAATGTTTTCCCTATATTATTTAAGCGAAAAGGTTTCCAACACTGCGAATGTGGGAAGAATCTTCCGTGACACACCAATGTGAGTGTGGGAAATGGTATAATCAATGGGGGCCATAAGGTTAAGGACGAGATAGAATACCAGAATGAGGAAAGGTTGTGGGAACATATCCACACACTGACATTGTGGAATATTTTTCCCATTTTTTTAAATATTGAGTTGAGTGAGGAGGTATTTTTCGTTGCCCACTCAAATATCGTTTACCCTATTATATTTACTTTTTGGAAAAAAATAAATATCCCTACAATGCTACTCTTATCAAATGATTCCCATTCCTCCTTGGTCTCATTATTCTGATTTCCCATATCGACATTGTGGGAAATCTTAACTCATGTTTTTTCTATCAAATATAAGAAAGAAGATTCTCTCAGCAAACAATAACCTTACACCCACTCACAAAGATTTTTCTATTCATTAATTTTCTATTCTTAATAGAACTGGAAAAAACCCATGAGTGGATGTAGCCTATGCTGCCAACTAAGAGAGACTTTTCCTAAAAATAAAAGCATCACTTTACTACTCAAACCATTCATGTGAAAATCAATAGATAATGATTTCTTTCCAATTCTCTCTACAGATTTTTATAGGAATGGAGTTCATAATATATGGGATAGAAAAAAAAAAATTTGACATGTGATTGGACTGTGTGAGACTCACATAATCATATAGGATTGGTATTTCTTTTCTTTTCTTTTCTATTTTCTTCAGTCTTTTCAAACTCCCATGCCCATCAGTTGCTATATGAACACTAACTAGCATTTGGATCCTATTCTGTCATCGAAGGAGGGATTTCAATCGCAATCCAGTGATCGTAGTTCATTTAGTGCGTATATCAATACATCATTATGCGCCGCATTAGGTGAACTCTAGCTGCAAGATCAATTATTACCAAAAGAATTAAACAACAGAAGATAATATTTTTCCCACTAACTTACCCCAATGAGGGTTTTTTGGATTCTAGTTTTCCGAGGTTTCCAATTAATTGTATTAATTGTTGTGCTCTTAATTATTCTCCAGGGTTCAAGTTTCAAATACAATATGGTTAACTTTTTTGTATAATTTTTATATGCAACCTAAATAGCAACATATCGTTATGAAAAAAAAAAAACCTCAGATATAAAAGAGAAAAAGTAAATGTTTTTGCCTAGATATTGAAGCAACTTTTTAGCACAAAAAATAGAAGCAAATTTTTAGCAAAGATCATGAAACACTTTCGGGAACATGTCGAAATGTAGATTGATAGAAAGTGGAAATACTGCTTTATATACCTATAGATTGGGCAGACCTAGAAGGAAAATAAGAAGAACCCATATAAAATGAAGTAAAAAAAATATAAAACCTAAGTCAATATAAGAACACCCAAAAAGAACAATATTAGGAATTAAAAATTTAAACAGAAGAAGAAGCCAATAAAAGAAGAGACTAAATTAAATAAATTGCCAAATCTCATGTTTTGTGGATGGTTGAAGAAATCTAGGTTGTGATGAACAAATAATCATTTTAAGTATTACTTTATGTAAATTGATAAATCTTATCTTTTGTTGGATTGGAATCCATAATAGCTTTAAACATTAGTCTTATGTTGGAGTCTCCTAATGCATCCAATTGCAATACATGTATTATCTTTATACTACCTTTTGTAGTGCTCCAATGGATCCAAATATGAAACTTTTATGTATCTCTTTTTGATTTGGACTTTCATGTCTGTTCATTTTGAACTTTCTTTTTGTTTCTCTATAAAAAAAAATGGTGGAAGTGAAAGGGATTCATATACCGAAGGGAAATGGAATCATCGGTTAATTTGGCTTGTAGAAGGACAAGTTTCTAAGTGTTTCAATGTATGAGTTTTCTCCATCCAAAGGTTTCTAATACGACATACATGAAACTTTTGGTATCAGAAAAAATAGGTTTTTATGAGTACGAGATTATCACCTTCTTACGTCATTCATAAAAACTCCTAACATTTTGAACTTCATACATTACAAGAAAATGGGTTTTTTGTGACGGTGTTTTACGACGGTAAAAAATAACCATCGCAACAAATACTTGTTAACAACAGGTAATATGGACCGTCGTATATAATTTCCTTGACACGACGGTATTTAAAAGCCATTGTATATAATAAAGTTAAGGATTCATGATTTCTTTTGAGTAGGGGTTGTTCGATTTGTTTCATTTTTCTGAAAGTATAAGGGTAGTCAGTGATGATCAAGATGTGAATGATCTAAATGCAATTTAAGCTATTATGAAACTTGTTGTAAACTTTCATGCAAATGATATTTTACATGAAAATTGTCTTCCATGTAAAATTTTAGTACTTACAAATCGCCTCCTTGTTGTCTTAAAAATCAAAGTCTTCGATATTGCTAAGTAGTTTTAAGAAACCCCTCTACTTTTCACAATTCAAATTAAAGGGCTAAATCATTCTCTTGTTAAATTAATCATAAATTATCTTTAGCTATCTAAAGATGAATGTGCATTTTTTATAGTCCATTAAATTATTACAAACTTGTTAACTAACAATCACGATCAAGGTTTTAAATCCAATTATCAGATGCGTTATTGGCCATGTCTAAAACCAGTCCTATTCAAATCTAACACGTGCCCGATAATATGTATAATAATATTAGAACATGAACCATGATTTCACCACAACAATTCCATCAAATGTTCAAGGTAAATTCCACTGAATAAAACAAGTAACCTACCAACAATCTCTTCTCCAAATTCTCAATGAGCATCATAACCCACCATTATAGGCTTTATGCTGGTTAACTGTATCAATCAAATTCCATTGATTGTTCATATATTTTTTTAAGGTAGGACCTTAATCATTCATATACTCATCTTTTTCTAGTAACACTAGCACTACCTTTTTCAATGAAATGATCAATAACTCTCCACCTCCAAGCATTAAATCCAAGCCTCAATTCAGCTTCATTATATAGTTCTTGGAATTCTATATATTTTTATATAATTTTAAATCCTTTCTCTCCTCTAGTCAAAAGTTATTCCATATGCAGTCCGTGGAGGGGTCTCTTTCTTACTATACTTGACCATAAAACTAACATGCGCCCTTGGTTATACCATACCTCAGCCGTATCTCTTGGATTCTTGTGGGGTTTTAGACG
Source organism: Protea cynaroides (assembly GCA_028583415.1). NCBI lineage: Eukaryota > Viridiplantae > Streptophyta > Magnoliopsida > Proteales > Proteaceae > Protea > Protea cynaroides. Next base: position 6,614 of record JAMYWD010000863.1, on the reverse strand, counting down.
ATTAGATTTCAGAGATTTCCATGGTCAGAACCACAGAGACGATTTCCACAGTGGAGTTAACATCGTAATAACACTCATCAAGCCATGACCCATCCATGCAGAGCTGGCAAAAGCTCCACTTTTGTACTTGGTTTTTATATTTCGCTTTCCTAGCTCCCCTTTTTTGAGATCCGAGGGAACAGAACAGATTTCTTCTCTCTTCTCTGCTAACAATGGAGAATCCAAGTTCTACCCTTCTAGCATCTTTATAAGAGGGTGGGTGACCCAGTAAGAGATTGAAGTCTTGAAGAAGAGGAGATGGATGTGAGAGCAAGAAAAAGCAGGGAGAGAGTACAAGCCCAGGAAATGCTAGATTGTATGTGCATCCAAGGTTAAAGGCTTTTAAGAAAGTTCAGGTCTTGTATTATCTCTGCAGAAATGGTCAGCTTGAACATCCTCATTTCATGGAGGTTTCTCACTTGGCCAACCAACAGCTTCGTTTAAAGGGTACTTTTTTTTTTTTTTTTTTGGTGTGTTTAGATTCTAACCTCTGTGTTTCTAAATCTTTTGTTTTTTTTGGGTCTTTAATGCAAAAGATGTAATGGACCGGCTTACCATTGTGAGAGGGAAAGGGATGCCTTTCCTCTTCTCTTGGTCCTGCAAAAGGTAGATATCTTGAACTAAATTCAGTCAAATTTTTATCTATCAATGTCTGTCTGCTTCATTTTGATTGATTTTTTATGTCTGGGATTTTTGGATTTAGGAACTATAAGAGTGGGTATGTCTGGAATGATTTAGCAGAGAATGATGTTATATATCCATCTGAAGGAGGAGGTGAATATGTCCTTAAAGGATCTGAACTCATTGAAGGCTGTGCTGGTTTGTTTTACTCCCTTGTTTCTCTCTCTCTCTCTCTGTATCTTTCTTTCTTAGATAGCAATCTCATTCTCCAAAAAAATTGGAGAGAGATTTCAACAGCTTCAAGTAAGCAACAGACAAAGAAACCCAGAATCCAACTTCCATCCTAAACGAAAGCCACTGGTTGTATCTCATCACAGAGAAAGAGAACAAGATTTAGTTGATTATAACAGAGATGAAGTAGATGAAGAAGAAGATGAGGAAAAAGGAAGCAATTACAGCTCTCACCCACCTTACAATCGATGCTCAAGAGGGGGTTTCCACAGATGAAATCATTGAAGAACATGAGATTCAACCCAAGACTCATAACATTAACAATAATCCCACAGAACTCTCGTTAGATGATGCTTCCCCTCCTTCAACTTCTTCCACTGTTTCAGAGAAAGCTCGGGACAGCAACAATGGCGGAAATTCTCAACGATTGGAAGAAGACTATTCTGGTTCTGCTCCTGCTGCTGAACCAACAATGGTAGCTCGGAACAAAGTACTGCTTCATCTCATTGCCTGTGGTAGCTCTGTTGCTACCAAAGGATTAAAGAACACTCCTTGTCTGAAACATCAGTCCAGCACTCACGTGAGGAAAAGTAGTAACCTTCCACAAAGGGGTTCTCTGTAAATCTGCAACAAAGATCATGGAAGATGAAGCTGTGGAGATCAATTTCTGTCGGAGAACCCAAGATTTGGAAACCCTCAATCTGAAGAGAAGGAATATTTCAGCGGTAGCATTGTCGAGTCTATGACTGAAGATCGAGTTCTTCCTGTTGAGGCGTCTCTGAAGAAATCATCTTCGTACAACCAAGAAAGGTTTGTGATTTGTTAAATTGGTATAAAAAATTTGTATTCATTCAATTATAGATTACAGAGTTTCTGAGTTTGATTTGATTTTTTTATGTTTTGTCAACACGAGAACAGGAGTTCGAAGAATGGATTTGCAGAAGCAATAATGGAGGAGGAAGAGATGAAGGTGGAGAAAAACTGAAAGGAAAATGCATTCCTAGGAAGAAATCCTCTTCCAAACCCACCATCAAATGAATGATTCCAATTTGGAATCTAGGTAGGAAGGGACTAGTATCTTGAATGGAGCCCACAAAATCAGGGAAGGAGAGAGCATGTATGAGTTATGTGAATTTATAAGAAAATATCCAATGATGGCATTGTAGGAATCTTTTTACCTTATCATTTATTATTGATCGACAAGTCTTTTTATTATGGGATTCCATGTGCATTATTGATGATATGGATATGAAGATGTGTCATGGTTCCATATCCCCAATGTTGGATGGTATGATGATGGGATCATTGATTGTCACGGATTTAAATCTTCTTATGCCCCTCATGCTGGCGTGAGAGGATTTTAATTCGATTTCCACATATAGGGTTTTGCCTAACCTCAAGCCCAGCCTGACCCAATGTGGGCTCTGTCAAGGACCTAAGTGAGTTTGCCGATGTTGAATGGGCCCATCTAGCACTCTCAAGGAAATATATCTCAACTACTTGATGCAGGCAATGTATGCACACATCCAATAGGGAGTGGGATTCCAATCGGAGTCCCAATTTGAATGGAGTACATCACTATTTGAAAATCTGATGGATGTATAAAATTCAAATCCAAAATTTAATTGGATATCCAATTAAAATCTGATTAGAATCGAAAATTGGAATTAGAATACAAATTGTATGGGAAATTGATAGGAAACCTTAGTTTAAAACAAATATATTGTCCATATTCTATACTAAGAAAATAAGAGAAGAAACCTTAAATAGTTATATAAACATTAAGGCTATATAAGTCTTAATAATCTAAAACTTAAGGTTATACGTTTCTTAACACTAAGCTAAATGGAATGGATGTAATCATGGCTGTTTGATTGATATATGAATCCACATTAGAATCCGGCCCTGCTATCGGGACGAATCTGGATCCAATTGTTCGAATTCAAATTCCCCTAAATGAATGCAAACTTGAATCATATCCGATTTTCGACTATCTATTTACATCCTTAATTACATGAGATTTTACCCCCCCAAAAAAAAATTACATAGGCTTCTTGATAAGTTGTCGAAATATATGAATGGTTTCGACATTTGAAAAGCTGAAAATACCTATTAAATTCCATAATTGTATTTTTTTAATATATGAAAAACCAAGACCTGACTGAAAATGCTAAAGCATTGAAAACTGACTCAACCAATGGTTATCGGTTGGAGTTTTGATTTATAGACTGAACCACTGATGGACCTAAATTTGGATCGAACAATGTAAGAAGAAAGAAAAACCCAAATTAAACTAGACCAACTTTTTGACACTCTTACCTCTTGGGGCAGGATCTTGTGGTGATAAATGCGGCAGTGAGGATTTTGGTCGTTCGTAATGCGTCAACATGTGTCCTGATGCATTATGAATAGCCAAAATCCTCACTATCGCGCAATCAATGTAGAGGATCCTTACGCTATCTCTTATGTCTAAAAACAGGGTTTTAGGATTTGGGGACAGATCATATGGCAAATCCCTATTCCAAGCGATTTGGATCAGGTATTTTTTAAAAATTTCAAACCGATCCGTTCCGATTTGGATCGGCAATTGGATCAGAAAACGAAAGTAGAGAAAGATAATGGTGAATGCGCGTCGGTAAGGTCAGCCGTACGATCACTCTTTCCCCTGGATTTACTTTTCGGTTTCTTAAAGAAAATCGCGTGCAACAGAAATTATTACTTTTCCGTGAATGCCTGTAGATGCTACCTGTCCACAACTGTCCATTTTCGACCGGAAACTGAAAAACTGAACTGAAATCGACTGGCAACAAATTGGTAATGAACAATTATATGAGAACTGGTTTCTCGTTTTGTTTTTACACAAATTTAATCGGTTTGATTGTAGTTTAGAACCATTAAATTGTCGATTAATCGATAAATAATCTATTAAATAAAATAAAAAGAAATCCAATAAAACCAGTTAGAAAACTGAATAATCTAACCACATCAATAATATTTCATTATAGTAAAAAGATTTAATGTTTTATGCTTTAAACATATGTTGACGTTGAGCGAGGTCTATCTTCTTTCTGGGAGCATGGGTTGCAAACCAGAAAATAACTTGTGTAGGGGTTGGATAATCCGGAAACCACTTTGACATTCATGCTTATAAGGGATCAAGCAGTTGAAGATGAAGATTGAATTCAAAAATAAAGAGTGAGATGGATATTTTCTTGAAAAGAGGGATCAAATTAGCGGAGCCAAAAAGACAAAGAGAAAGTGAAGATCCTCTTATCGTTGATTCGATCCATATTTATAGCTGCTCCATGTGGATTGGACTAAGACTCTTCCCTGTAAGGATGAGTGACATGGCCTATATGTGTAAATGTGATGCTGATTTGAAGGGCCAGTTTGAGAATGTGTATAACACCCGACACACATATGTTGTGGGCGATGTGCTCATGGTTTGCGGGTTCTTGACATTCCTTGAACACAATCAAAGGTCCCGAACAGATGTCTTCTTTATGCGAGATTAAATATGCAAAAATATGACTTAATATAGTGCTTAGTTCTCGAACATAGGCTTAGATATATAGATTACTTTTTGAGACATCATTCATTTTGTCATAATCGTGTTTGTTTAGTGGCGACATATGCATACATGAGTTATCCGTTCCACATGGCGATCTTGAGTGGTTTCTTTTTTTATGAAATTGCTATTTGAGGGTTGTGTCATCCCAAGTCGAAGGGCGAGTGGTTCTGAGTGAGTGTATGAATCAATCTCTGAACCTAAATACAAAGTTGTTAATCGATATTAAATTGAGGTTTCTTAAATATTGGCACAAATATCCCGCGTCACCATGAGATTTTGAACCCGCTAATCAACATAATATCATGTCCATGTGATATGAACCAATTAATTGAAAAAACAAGAATGTGAAAAACAAATCGTTAATGGGGTAGTTTTGATTTGAAAAACAATAATTTATTATGATTTTTTCTAATAATAAATTTAAATCAAACCAAACCGATCCGAATAAAATTCTATGAACGATTTATACCGTTATGCTGGAACTGTAAACGTTACACCACTCTCATCATTGAAAGCGTAAGGCATGATTGGCATCTTCTTCCCGTAAGACGAAGTAATTGAGAAAAGCTCTAAAATCACGCCTCATTCATAAATGATGACGGATACTCTCCGCGAAACAGAAAATAGGTGGGACCCACACGACCGGAAATTAATGGAAAACACCGCTACTTTCTCTCTCCCTCTCTCTACCTCCATGTGACCACCGACTAATGTGCCAGCTGCACACCTCTATACAGTCCTTAGTCCTTACTCCTTTCCTCTGTTTTCCTTTATACCATCATCCTATCCTCCCCCCTTAACACTTCAATTTCTAAGCTCTCAGTCATTCTGACAAAAAAAGTAAAGAAGAAACCCTCGTCTCTCTCTCTCTCTCCCTCTAAGCCTCATCTCTGCAACTAGCCATGTCAAGAGTCTTGATCTTGCTCGCTCTTTGTTTTCTTCCTGCTATCGTGAACGCCGCTCGCCCCGTTCACCCTGTCAAGAACCCCTTCGTCGTCGTAGGCAAGGTTTTCTGTGATACTTGCCGCTGTGGCTTCGAGACCTCCGCTACCACTTACATCCATGGTAAATCATACTACTAATGTTCTTCATTTCCTTTCTTCTTCCCATCTCCCATCGCTTTGTCTTCCCTCTTCTTGTTTCATTGTTTCTTGATGATTTATTTCTCATTTATGGTGTTTAGGGTTTCCAATATGCATGCTTTGTTGTTTTTAGGTTCAGATCTGAGGTTTACAGGCACTACTTTAATGGATCTTTGCCATGAACACCTTACCTTTTTTTTTTTCCTGGATGGATTGATTATTTTATTTAGGGCAACGTTTCTTGGACTGTTGTTGGTCTCCACAGACCTTTTTTATTTAATTATTACAACTTGTCTCCCACGAATCATATTTAATACCTTTATCTGTGATTCAATGGAAGTTCACAGTTTACTTGCTTGGATCGTTTTGTTTACATAAATCGCTGATGACATTCTTGCGTAATGTCCTTTTGCAGGTGCACAGGTTAGGGTTGAATGCAAGGACAGGAACACACTTAATGTGGTGTATCATGCCGACGGTGTGACAGATGCTACGGAACTTACAGGATCACAGTTGCAGATGACCACGAGGGAGGAGCTCTGTGAGTCGACACTCGTTAGCAGCCCCCAGACCGACTGCAGCCAAGACACCAGGGCGTGACAGGTCCCGTGTCATCCTCACCAACAACAATGGCATTATCTCCAACATCCGTAACGCGAACGCCATGGGATTCATGAAGGATTCTGCTCTCTCTGGTTGCACCCAACTCCTCAAGCAATACCAGGAATACGATGAGTAGGATAACCTTATCTTCAAAATACCTTTTACTTTAGTGTAATCTGACCGTGTGTTGTCTCTGTTCTTCTCTATTCAATCTGTTATTTGTTCCCTCCAAATGCTGTTCAACACTGTAGTTTGTAGTGGAATTCTTATGATAAATGGATTGTCATCTTCTTTGTGACTTCTGATATTGGATATGTTCACTGACGCGTTCGGCTATAAATTGATGGGATTTTAGAATTAATGGGAAACAAATTGATTTGCTAGAGAATTAAAATTGAATCCATGAGTGATCTTGGGGCTTTGGCATTCGGCACTGTGGTTTGTCGGCCTGAAACACAGGTTCAGAC
>JAMYWD010000861.1:5000-25000 GCA_028583415.1 Protea cynaroides | reverse complement strand
CCAACCCTCTCATCATCATGGTGACTTGCTCTCTCTCAGAAGGTCTGTTCCAGATTTGTGCAGCAATGGCACTGAACTTGGTCAAGTAAGCAGTGAATCCTTCTCCGGGAAACTGCATGATTGTTTCTAACTTCCTTCTATGGGTTTTTACTTCAGTGTTATAAGAATAATGTTCTACAAAAGCAATTGTAATGTCTACCCAGGACTTGATTTGAGAAGGTTTCAAGTGCAAGAACCATTTGTGAGCCCCACTAGATAAAGAGAACTGAAATGCTTGACCCAACTACTCATCTGTGAACCCTCTCCCTATCCTCAGGATACCAGTAAACGATCTAAGATGGGTGGTGGGGCAACCTAACCCATCAAATTTCTCCAGAGGCCATTTGAATTTATTTGGCAACTTAGCCTCTGGGAAGTAATTCACTCCCTCAGCATCTATAATCTGATCTTCCATTCCCTTCATTCCTCTAAGCAAATGCTCTACATTCTGCAACCGACTCATGATGGCTGAACTGGCCAACAGTTTATCCACCTCTGATAACGTACTGGGGGAAGGCTCCTAAATCATTATTCGGGACGAAGGAGATGCATTCTTGGGGTGATGGGACCGTTGCCTCCCTCAGATGAGGCTGCCGCGTTGGAGGCTGATTGCGGCCCAATATTCATGTTTTGTTTGACCAATCCTACCATGGCGTAAACTGTTCGCTCCAAACTGGTAAGTCTAGTGGTCAAAATAGCTATTGGATCCTCTAGGGGCTCATGACGATCTTCTATCTCATGATCTTCCATTTCCTCTGCCAGACTAACCGGCTCTCTAGGATATTCTTGGGTTGATTGAAGACTGGGGACTCTATGTAGTTTCCTAGAGGTGGGATCCCTTACCCAACTAGATGTAATGTTTCAACTCTCCTGAAGGTGACTGGAAATATGGAACAGGGGAACAAAGGTCAGGAATCTAACAGATAGGGAGAACCGAGAATAATGAACATGCATGCATCAAAGCTGACTCAACCAGACAAAGTTATTTCTTGTGTAAGAACTCCATTAGTTAATCCTCACCAATTTTGGTGATTCAGATTGATTCTTTGGTAGGTTTTCAGTAAGAGGGTATCTTTGAAACAGACTATATCTCTGGCTGAAACTCCAACAAAATGAACACATCAGAATCATTGGATTTGGGAGGGATTTACCATCTAAAAGGACGCGCACAGGATATCAAAGAATTTTGATTCAATCTTGAACAAATATGTGATGGCTTCATCAGTGACCACCCGCGTTGAGCGAGGTGAAACTGGGTAAAGACAACACTTAGGTGTTCAGGGATGAATCAAGCATACAAGTGTCAGTAATGTGATAATGGGACACGACAAGGCTATCTTGACAAGGATAAGAATGTCTATCACCATATGCACGATGAGTCAAAGACATCTACATCCCTTTATATACCCGCATAGCTGCGAGTACAGGCCAAGGTTGTGGCTTCACCTGGCAGGTCATCCAATATGCACTGGAGCCCGTTTCAGCTAACCACGAGGTTTGTAACAATAGTAACCAATATCTTGAGAACCATGATATCACTATACCATAAAATAGTCAGCAATGTATACAATGCACCTAAATAATCAAGGTTGAAGACCACTGTTTGCTACTTTTACACCTAACTACAACCTAAAGCCCCAAGATATAAATTTATGCATAAAGAGAAAGGGATAGGGATTTACAATCTGGAGTCTGGCATGAATCCCTAGCGGAGTCGCCACTGTGAGGACGAGAGAAAATTTTTGAAATAAATTTAATTGAATTTATCCTCATTTTTAAAATTGAGTTTTCATGTAGTTAAAGTTGTCTACCCTCATTACACTCAAACTGGGATCTGAAAAGTTCTCACCTTCAGATCCCATCTACTCATGCCAGTGGAGGGTAAGAAGACTAGAGTTCACCACCTAGATGAGGTCTAGGACCTATAAATGATGTCCCTCAATGGAGGGACACTAATGACTCACGCAAATGGAATGGCTATCTCGTCTCACCAAAGGTGGGTAAGTGCCAAATTATGAGTTGGGAAGGTGTTAGGCACCCAACTCGCCCGGTTGAACCGGTCTCCCTAAATCCTATCCTTTTCCTGTAGTTTATGAACACTTGGGGCTATCTAAATACATTACAAGGTAGAAGGGGGAATCCTAAGTTGATCTCAAATTCTTTGCTAACTATGCATGACATAAGCTGAAAGTAAGCAAATTAAACAAGAAAATAATCACAAAATAAATTAAAGAATTTAATAAATAACCTAATCATACATCTAAAGAAAGGAAAAAATGATATACAACATATGACCGAGGTCTGAGAAAATCCTAGACCGCCTACGTATCCTGTACGGAAGGAATCAGGCAAAACGTAGTTCGGGCGGGTGTGTAAGTACCAGGTGTGTGCAGAGAAGGGACGCTCTCAAAATGTTGAAATGCATCCCAAGCGATGGATGCTCCCATAATCATAGAACACATCCAATGGTGAGAGATGTCCCCACAACAGTGGGACCCATCTCAGGGTTATGGTACTCCCTATCACAAGGAAGTCCCCTCGGCGAAGTAATCCCATAATACATGGAACTTACCTCAATTTTACCGAGTGTGGAGCGACAAAACTCCCCCGCAGCCTACGTATCCCTCGAGACCTTTGTCTCTCTAGAATCAGGTCAAGCGTAGTTCCCATGGATTGACAAGCCATGGACACGCGTGGCAACACTCAGGAAAGGCCAAATGCCTCAGCTCCCCACACACGGGGGTACACTAATATCTCACTCATATCCCATATTCGAGATACTCAGGCTGACTGCCCGTGGGGCCAGATTCATTTAAAATATTCAGAAAGACAATCCAACGGTTCAAATTTATTTTAAGCACCCATGATGAAGATCCAATGGTCCAGATTCATCTAAGACGCTTAAGACCAAGATCCAATGGTCCAAAATCCCTTTAAACACTTATGATAAAGATCTGATGCTCCAAAATACTGAAAATCACTCATAATAAAAATCTAATGGTTCAAATCCCTCAAGATCATAATCCAACCATTCAGATTTATTTAAAAATCCCCTAAAGATAATCTATTGGTTCAGATCGCATCATATCATCCATAATGACAATCCAATGGATCAAACTTATCCAAATCATTATGATGATAATCCAACGGTTCAAATTTCAAATCGCATTACCATTCTGATCAATAGCTAATATTTCATTTCATTACATGCATAACAAGGATGGCAGAGCTAAAACCCAACATGCACATGTGGAAGTCGACACATATGATCAAAGAATCATCACGTATGCGAAGATATGATAATAAAAATGAAGCAAACAATCACAATACGACATATAAGTATGGTAAACTGGAAAAGAAACCAACCTGATATGCTCTGGCGAGATTGAACAGTAGGATGTCGCGAGGTCGATGATGACGATCGTCGCAGGATGTCACGAGGACCCTCGGGTTGATGATGAAAATTCTCGGAGGATCTCGCGGGGATGGTCGATGATGATCGTCGCAGGGTAAATCAAGCACTCTGTTGCTGCCTGAAGTAATGGAACCATACAACCACACGGTAAATGCTAAATCCATCAAAATAGGATCAGATTTAGTCTTAAACATGATAATTCAAACAAAAATTGTCAACTTAAAACATCATAAATCATGAATTTACATCTAAGCAAAATCATAAACAAAAATAATAGGTCTAGGTATCTCTTGAAGTTGCAGATGAAAAACAATGGTATAATAACAAATTCCTCAAAACGTTATGTCCATGTGTAGCTTACTTTCCATCATGCACTATATGTATATATCTATTATGTGTATAACACACACAGAGATGATCAATCTGTGGTGACGTGGTCCTTTGGTTTTTGTCCCTTCCACTAGATAATTACTGTTCAATACTACACATTCCTATTTGCGTTATAGTAGGTTACTGAGACTCCTATTCTAATTGAGAGACTTCTTTTCTATATATATGGAATAAGATGGACATAATGGGCTAATGATTCTGCCTCTTCTCAGTAGAATTGAGCTCTCCTTTTTCTCTCCCTATTCTTCTCTCTCTCTCTCTCTCTCTCTCTCTCTCTCTTTCTCTCTCTCTATCTCTCTCTCTCTCTCTGTACTGGTACTCTGTACTTCTATTGTAGGCTGCACAGTATAGTTTAATAGCGCTGTTACCAGTGCTTGTTGAATTCTCAAAATTTGGTCATCAAAATTACTGAATAAAATGTTTTACCTCTGTTTTAAGTTAAAATGGTGCTAACTGGCATCCTATTGTCTAGTTGTAGGTGAACATAAGCGGCTTATTACATCACCACTAGTTGCTGTATTTCCTCATCCCCTTGCAAGTGATCTGAGTTTCTCAAGGTTTGTATTGGCGTTCTCTTTCAGCTTTTTTTTTTTAACAATCAATTGTAATTCACTTTATGTCTATGTTTAATTTATCGTTAAAAAAAATGGCATCAATTGTGGTAGCACACAAAGAGACTTCTTTTATCCTTTGCTGATTATACATAATAATTAATCATAGCATAAACATCAACAATCAAACCCAAAGGTATATATATATATATAAGATTGTACATTTGTGATTATCAGTCATTGTATCCCCAAGTTCATCTATATCCTTTCTTGTATTTGTATAGGAAAATCAGACCCCAATGGGAGATTCCAAGAATAATAAGTTGGCGGCTGAGACAATGACCAAACATTATTAATGTTGATTTTTAGTCTTTGCATACATAATTAATTGTTTACTATAATCATAAGGGTTTGATATGATGAGAGTGGGAGCAGTTCATGACCAATAAAATAGAAACCTAGGGAATCGAAGGTAAGCCCTTAAGGGTTGAAGCTGCCTTAACGAACCCTTAAGGATGAGAAAGAAGTTAAAAATATAAAAGGAAAAGAAAGAAAAACGATCAAATACTTACAGGTAAAGCAAAAATTTAACCAAAGAGTAATTGCCTGCGCGATTAGGGTACGTTAGAGCTTGCAGACGGTTAACCAAACGAGATAATGATCTTGCAGACGGTTCCTCCTTCAGTTTTTCATCACCAAAGTCCGACCAATTGCCTGATTCCAAAGCTTTATCTACTCTATGGTCAGTTTGTAGGAAGAAGAATGAAGTAGAGGCGGTGCTAGACTAGGGATCAGAAAAGGGGAAAATCTAAACAAGATATTACCATTGGAGGAGAAGGCGCAGGGGAAGAACGACGGAGATACTGCAACGGCAGACGACCGCGGGGACAATGGTACGTAGTCTAGCTCTAGCTTCTTCCAAACGATGAGCTTCAATTCGATTTAGGGTTTGTGGGAGGGAAGCAGCGCACAGAGATGAAATCGGGGGTAGAAATCGTGGGCAGTTAGGAGTACTCTGTTGGCGGGAAGAGAAGGAGGAAATAGAGGGAAAATATGGATTTTATTATAAAATAAAAATATAATAGATTTTATACGGGAATACACAGCCATACGACGGGTTTCTGATACCCGTCGAAAATACTAAATGTATACGACGGAATTTGTATTCCGTCGTATAAAACCTATGAAAACCTACGGTATTCAATTATACGACGGTCTGTTTTACCCGTCGTTAATGACTCTCTTTTGCGACGGTAAAAATTTACCGCCGTAAAATTCCGTCACAAAAAACCCATTTTGTTGTAGTGTATGTTGTTTTTTTTTATTCTAGTACCATTTTTTATTCTAGCAGTAAAAGTAAATAAATCAAGAAAAGAAAAAAAAAAGAAAGGGGAAAAGAACGAATAAAATAATAAGAAAAGAAATTTTGATCGTATACTAATAATATATAATAGGAAGGAGGAATGGAAATATACCTTTTTCCTATTGTTCGTATTCCCATAACAAGTATTTTTGTTTTAAAATCGGATAAATTAAATAATTTGATCTATGATGCTTGTCCCTTGGTTTATCGATGCCTCACCTTGGGGCCTTTGCTGATTTAATATTTTCGTCAGACTATCGCACTCTGTTGCCATTCGTGCCACAATCCTTCTACTTTGTTCCTATAAACCTTGGGTGAGTTGTCCTAGCAAGGTTGATGCATTTGCCAATACTATTATGGGGGAGATTTCATGACATACGGCTTTGGCTAACGTCCTTGCTAAAACTCAGAGTATAACTGGTAACCAACCCTTGACAACTCCTCCATCATAGGTGCCAGATCTTGAGTACCTTGACATAAGTGTGGCGATGACACATTTTGTTTCACGTCAATACCAGGGACTCTTGTTCTTAGAGTTTGGGTCACCGATCGATGATAAGTGGGTAGGTGAGCAAAATCCATAACTTGGTTAACTTTCCCCATTTCATTAACATTCTCTAACAATTCTGGTCCTTGAGGTGATCACTCTAAATAAACAATTAACATATTCAGGATGTTAATAATAGTTGCATTTGCAAGGTTTTCAATCCCAATAAGCATTATCCAACTAAATTTAGTATCACGGAGTATATCCCTAGCTTCTTACTCTCGCAACTAACCATTTCATGATCTTTAATGTTATACTTTGCACAAGCGGTGCTTTGATTTGATATGATTGCTTTCCAGATCCTTCGCCTTTCCTTTCGATCCAAAGCAGGCTCACCATCCTGTTGTTTCATTAGGCCAAATGCTAAGTTGAGATGAGAAATTAGAATACTTGCTAAGGGAAACATTCCCATTTCTTATGTCAACGAGGGTATGAGGCCTTGTGGAATGTTTTGGTTATCGAGGTATATCATATAGGTTCATTCTCATAAGTGCAATGTGTTTTATTGATCATTCTTTACATTCCCGACTTTAGTATTTCACATGTTACTACTTGTGCCAAGCTTTCTTCAAACTTGTACTCCTGAGTTTTGATATTTATGGAGATGCTCATATGTAACAGTGTCAGGTACTATTTACTTCCAATCTCTTCATCTTGATGAAAGTATCACCCAGGAAATCCTACGGAACTCAAAGTTTAGGGTATACTACTCAATTGAATTTGTGGGTATTCTTGCACTATATTATCACCCTATCATGTGTAATAGACACCAAGTGTTTTCTCTAACCACCAAGTGTTCAGCTATAACAAATATGCCCAAGTGTGCCTAGGCCAGGGCGAACAAATATTTTTATGTTACTTGGTGAATTAGAAGTTCCACTCGATGCACTCAACATATCCATGCATTCAACTTCTAAATAGATTATCCGGTCTACTTATTATCGAGGAGCATTCAACTCCCCGATTGAATGCTCTCCATGCGATAAGTACTGCTACATTCCTCTCTTATCTCGGCAAAACCTTTTTGTGCTGTAGGTCTGCTTGAACCCTTCAAATGGCCTCTAGCATTATGGGGCATGGCTCCCTTCATTGTGGAGCATAGCGGGCTAAGAAGGCTTCTTGGAATATTTCCCAAGTTACAGCTCCGTGTCACTGCAATAGTACGGGTTGAGTGCTATGCCACCAATCATAAGGCAAGCCTTCCAATTGGTAAGTGGGGCACATGACCTTCTATGCATCGAGACAATGGAGGCTATCAGTAGTTTCTCCCATGACTCGAATCCATTTCTTTAGCTAGGAAAAGGCCTTGTATGCTCCATTAAATCGTTCTGGCTTCGATCATAGGAAGCTAACCATGGTATCATATGTAGTAGTTGGGTCAACTCAAGCAAGAGGGGAGATAGGACGTAGTTCCCTATTAGACTCTCCAGATTCCTTGGCATGGGTAGACTGGTAAATAGCCAACACATTGGCAATCACCCGTTGGTATTCTTTCAATTCATCCCCTAGAGCACGTGCGTTAGAGGTGGGCTTCGTATTAGGGTGCTTGAGTGGTGACATCGTGGGTAGTCTTGGGTGGATCTAAAAAGGACATTTTCTCATACTATTAATGCCAATGTATCACTTTAAATGAGATGATAGTTAAGGTGTCATACAAAAGGGTGGAGAGATAGTATGTTCAAATAAATGGCCAACAATTACGAACCGGTGGAAATTACCAAAAGTTAAAATTCCTTGAAAAACATCATCCAAATTTGCACAAGGCGGACCCCCCCCCCCCCCCCCCAACTTATAGAGTTTCAATAGGAACTACTGGGTGCAGGATCATCTGGCACATCCTCTGAAAAAATGCCTTAACCCCTCTAAAGGCAAGGGCCGAGGGTCAAACGGATGGTCTTGCTTTCGTTAAAAAGTCCATCCGGATTAAACCTTGATCTTAAGGGAAACTTCCCGAGAGGTAGACGGATGGTATACCAAAATATGCCTCAGCCAATACAGCTTAATATCTGGTGGAGGGAACCTGACGGAAGGTATATCTTTCGGTTATGTCTGTATCCTCCATTTTACTTGACCGTTGGGGGTGTGAATGGTGACGACCCTTGGTCGCACCGGAGGCTCCATCCAGAGGCTCATTTCAAGTTACCAGACCTCCGGTCCTATGGAAATACTTCCCCCTTATAAAAGGAGTGGGACACTAATTTTGAAACCATTTGTTTACTTTCGGAGGATCGAATCAAAGGCTCCCTTAAGGCTCCGGTGAAGCACTCCCATCCTCGTTCCTTTCCAGCATTATCGTGGTTTTCTTCCTCTTATTTACCGATCCTTCAGGTATCTTCCTTTCCTTTTTCTTCTTTCTTTCTGGCTACTGAGTTAGGGCTTACTATGACCCTCTTTTGAAGCAGAACGTAAGACCTAACTGGTCTAGTTCTCAAGAATCTAAAGGGAACCGCAAGATCTTCGCGGCCCTTGGGATCCCCTTTTGTTGATTGGTGGTCATGACCAAACCAATGACCACCACGCTTACCCAAATGGTCCGATGGGGGCCTTTATATGTTGCCAACTATATGTTGCACCCCATTTTTTTTATGGCCCATAGTTTATTTGGCTTCGTCGCTCATAATCAAGGAAACACCGACCCAATAGGTCATCATAAGGATGCCCAATCAAAACGTTTGGGTCTAGCAGACTTTGGTCATCCCACTTGTACAGATCCCTATAGATCCCAAGGCTGTATTGGTCGTGCACAAGGATTTGTTCTAGATGTGCATGGCCACCCTGAACTCGATAGTACTACACCATGCCCCTATGAATTTGCTCACCCCATAGGTGCCCAGCCCTTTTTTTATTTCGCCCTTGCTTGTGGTTACTTGGTCCCACTGGCTTGGCTAGTGGGAACCTTTGGCACAATTCAATACTATTGGGCTCTACTACACCCTCGTATTAATCATTTGGTTCCTGGGGGTTTAACCACTATGGATAGGTCAACCCTATGATATAGGTTGTGGGCCCCCATTCACACGATTCCCAATTCACTTATGTCTGCCTGACTTGGTCATACAACCATATTCCCCTCTAATGGGTGCACTACCCTGATAGCCATGCCCATTTAACTCAAACTTCATGTTATTTCACTTATTGGTTGTGCTTGAGTGCTAATTGCTTCCCTTATTTCCTGCAGTTAATATGACTTCGTCCAGGAGAAATGTTCCTAGTAGCATACAGGGCTTCGACGCTCAACTATTCAGGTCTTACCAGGAGAGTCTCTACTGGGACAAGTACAAGGAGACCAAGGTGGAGGTCAAGTGTAGTGTAGTCTTTGATGACTTTGACCAATTTGGGATTCGTAAGACCTTTGACCAATTTAGTTGGTCACCTGCCATGTGCATCAAGGATGATGTATATCCAGATCCAGTCTGACTCTTCTATTGCAACTTACAGTACGGTACTGACACTGTTACAAGGGAGTGGATCATCACCAGCCGGGTCAAGGGTGTAGACATTGCCTGACCATCCCACAGTTGGCCATTATCTTGGAGGTTTCCCCAGGAGGAGACCGGCTATATAAGGCTCCAAAAAAGCCACTGGACTTAGATGAAAAGGAGTATGAAAAGCTCCAAAAAGACCTCATTCATAGTGGCTTTCTGCAAAGAGAAGAACAGGGAGTCAGATCTCAGACCTATACTTCGAGTACTCAGCAGACTGGTCCAGCATAACATCTTACCCGGGGTGGACATAAAGAGGAACTGAACCAGTTTGGCATGTTTGTGACACACTGGCTATACACTCAGCAGCCATTGTGCCATCCTTTCTTGATCTGCACCATCATTCACTAGACCAAGAAGAGAAAATAGTATTAAGTCAACTTAAGATCACCCAATAAGGGTGATGTGTGCAAAGAAAGCCCTGGATGCCCTCTTGATTGAATTTATTGAAGTGAGATTCCCTTAATTGAGCTTGGGGCCTCTTTTTGGCCTAACCAGAGGATCTGCTAGTGGAACATCGCTCGATTCACTCTATCAATTTTAGTCCAAGGTGGACAACTTTCTTTCTTGGGATTATAAATAGATGCCCATTAGTCACTCCACTCTTTTCTAAAACTGAGACAAGTGAGAGAGTGGATGTGGGAGAAACTCTTGGTGGCCATTAGGGCATTTGCCACATCTTTGGAGCTCAAGAGGAGCTTCCTTTACACTAAGTAAGTGCAAGAAACCCTTTCTTTTCTTATCTTGCTGTAGTATACACCTATATCCCATGGTAAAGCTTGACCACTATTAATGGTGTCCATTATGAGCTGAGGATTTAGATTCCACATCCTTTAACCGTAGTTGCATTGGGGTTCTTGGGGACTCAAATGGCTTCTTTATGCTTGGGTACAAGTTTCACCGACCATGGCGACAGCTGAGTAATGGATTTCCAAGGCCCCAACCTTGGAAAGCTTCCTTCTAGTTCGTGTCCAACTTAGGCACTGATTGGAGGCTTGGTCCAAAGGTTAGGCTAGGGCCACTGTCTCTGAAGGACTTAAAGGACCTTGACTTAGGCAATGTGTATCCAAGTAAGCCAGAGGCTAAAATGGTAGAAACACCATCCTCCACTACCTCTGTTTCATTTTCGAAAACCCTAATATAAAGGAACCTCCATAAGCTAAACAAAGGAGGCACAACCTTCTGTGTGTATCGAAACCTCTGAAGATTACCGGAGATACATCCTCTGGAAGTATTATGGAGTTTTCAAGTACTTGTAGCGCAGTGTGCCTTAGGCTTATCCGGAGGATATGCCAATGGGAACACCACCCGGCATTGCTTCCGGATTGCTTACTGTTTGCCTACTCTAAGGCTTACCTAGTTATAAAAGGATATCCAAACGTTGTGCCAGATGACATAACATCCATCACATCCTCCAATGTAGTTCAAGGGGATTTTCCTTAGTATTATACAAAGGATAATTCTGAAGGACATACCATCTGCGATCTTCATCCATTTCTGACTTTGTTAGTCAGTCAGCCTAGCTAGCACCTAGTGGGACCAACTATTGGGTTCCCAACTCATCTTGGGGACCATACATGGACACCTAGAACCTGTCCATGCTGACTTAAAAGACATAAGGACTAATCTAACAAAACTATTTAATTAACTCTGGCAGCCACTTTCCTTACCACTTCATAGGCCCCAAAACACTCCAACTTTAAGTTACGCCTGCTGAACAAGATGCATTACGATTTCCTCTTCTGTGGACACACTAGAGTATAACCTGGGATGGGAAGAGATAGACTTTTTTCTCCGGTAAGCTTTCTCTCATAAAGCCAAAGACGCCCTAAGTAGGTAATCCAACGTTGGGTAGAGGTGGAGACTTCAACTGGATTCAAGGTTCAATAGCACCCTTGGTGTCTACAAGTGAGGGATCGAGTCCTTAGAGTTTAAGCATGTGTAATATGCATTAACTATTATTGGTAAATTATAACATGTCTACTTTCATGCTTTATAACATGCCATCCAATAACAACTATGTATGAGCATGCATTTGCATAACTACAACTATGCATGTTTGGATAGTATTTGTGGCCATGTATGATGGCGTGTATGACATGAAAATACCCAGGTAAGGATGATGTGTAGACACAAGGATTATGTTGGAATTGCTTATACCTTAGTGGGGACACAGTGAACCATGGAAGTGGGGAACCGGGGGTCTCTACTAGGGTAAAGTCTTGTTAAAAATGACCATGTATAATGGTTTATGTGACATGTGAAACTTGGAGGGTGATGCACGGAACATGGATCATGCTAGATTGCTAGCACTCTAGTAGGGACATGGTGAACCATGAAAGTGGGGACGGGGGTCCTTCCTAGGGTGTGGCCTTATTTATTTTCACGTACATGCCATGTCTTGTTTGCTTCTTGTATGATGGGTATGTTTGGATGATTGAGATTGACGTAATTATTGTGGTGACTCTGTGTCACAGCCAGTACTCTAGTGGGGGGCATGGTGGTCCATGGGGAGTGGTGCTAGGGATCCCTACTGGGGTATGGCCCTCTTTACTTTATGTACTTCATGCATCATCTGTTACCCATGCTTATATGTCTTGTACTTTGGTGGTGTACTTTGGCGGGGTGACTTATAAGGAGAGAGGAGGTTTGAGTATTCAAGAAGGGGGGCATGCAAACATGTTCAAGAAGAGAGGCATGCGAATAAGTCCAGGGGTGGTATGGTTCAAACAAATCTTTGCTGGGGTACAGCTAAGACCATGTGGCTTTTATACCTTGATGTGCATTGTTATTGTGTTTACTTCTGTAAATTCGTGATTTGGATGATGATAGGAGTGCATTGACACTCGAATTCTCACTAAGTTGGGATGGGACCTCACCCCTTGATAATGAAATCTTTTTAGCTTTGGTTACAGATACCTCTTCTACAGTTGCTGACCAGATGGAGCCTACTTTGGTAGAGAGCTCCTCTCTTGGTGGAGGTCCACTGAGGGATCATCCCAAGGGCTGTTCCTATAACAATTGCATCTACAGGACCTGATGAAGAGCTTTTTCCATCTCCCTCTTGAATAGTTATAGATAGACGATGTTTGGTCTATCTACATTTGTGGTACTCAGATTTACTGGGATATTGTGTAGTAAATTGTAATATGGTATTATGGAACTGGTTTTGAAAAGCATAATAAACTTATTATGTTATGATATTAGTAGATGACATCTGTTACCAATATTATCCTTCCGTTAATATTACTTTGATTTATCTATTATTGTTGTGGATATTGTATGCGTAGACTTTGGGATTTGTATGGTAAATCACTATGGTTGTTGATCGCTAGAAGATTCGGGTTGTTTATCGGGTTAACCTGGATTTCACGCCTAGATTCCAGAATGAGCTGTGATAACGCTTGGTATTAGAGCCCAACTACTCTGATTCTACCTATGGATTTTCCCTGCACATGCATTTCCTTATGTTGGTAATTGATGCATAGGGTTTAATATAAAACGTACGAACCAACAAGTAGTAAGGAGAACAATGAGTTAGGTCATACAAAATTACAAGAATTAAGTAAGACAATAATGCATACTATGAAGTGAGAACAAAGAGAATCATAAATAAATAAATAAATAAATAAATAAATATATATATATATATATATATATATATATATATATATATATATATATATATATATATATATATATATATATATATATATATATATATATAACCGAGTCATAAAATACAAAAAAATGGAGATACAGCCCACAACCTGGGCAGTTATCCCAGTCACAAACAATGGATCATATGGAAGGAAAGACAAATGTAACATCAAATAAATAAACTATCATAAAAACAAAACAAGGTACAGTCTACACCCCAGATAGTTACCCTATGTGCAAAAGTGCCAAGAAGAAAATAAAAAGATAAAATCAAGACCCTGAGGGCTGAGATCCACTCAGAGGTACTAATGATGAGGGTCCATCCTATGGGGCAAATGACAACGGTGCATTCAGAGGAGCCGGGGAAGGTGTAAGGCGATGGACATAATGATGGAGATAGCCAGCAGTGATCATGGCACCTTGAATGAAGCCCACATCCCTCTCGACAGTATCCAATCGAGTTGTTTTCTTCTGCTGCATACTCTCCTGGTTCTGATGTAGAGGCTACTACCGCTGCCACTGCTGCTATCACTGCTAGTGCATGTCTAAAATGTTTGTTTACCCTTGAAGGCCTAGATCGTGCCTCGTACTCAGGATTAGATAGAACCACCTCATCCAGATGTATCCGACTGATGGTCTCCTAGCTGAAGTCTGAAGACTCGGGACCATTCTTTACAGTCTCTCCCCCCAAACTCCCCCCACAAATGTAGAAAATACAAGTCATGATGCAGCCATAAGGGAACTTTCTCTTCCTTGTCCAATGGGTGGAGGCATGAATGATGGATGAATAATCAGGTAAGGAAGGCACAAGGGTTACTGAATGAATAGTTGATGTGTCATGAACATACCAAACTGACTGAGCTCTTCTCGGTGTCCACCCCTGGGTGGGATGTTATGTTGAACCAATTGGATGACTACTCGAAGGATGGGTCTGAGATCGGATTCCCTATTCTTCTCTTTACCCAAGGCCTCTATCTAAATAAGGTCCTTTTGGAGCTTCTCATACTCCTCTTCATCCAAGTCAAGTGGCTCTTTTGGAGACTTATAAGTCAGTCTCCTCTTGAAGAAACCTCCAACATGGCAGCTGACTATGGGACAGTCAACGTGATGTCTACACCCTTGACCCTACTGGTAATGTACCACTCACTGGTGGTATCACATGTGCCATACCGCAAGTTATAGTAGAAGAGACAGACCAAGTCTGGGTACACATCATCCTAAATAGACATGGCGGGTGACCAACCAAATCGATTAAAGCTCTCACGAACCCCAAATTGGTAAAGGTCATAAAAAACTACAAAACGCCTAGCCTCTACCTTGGTTCCCTTTTATTTATACCAGTAAATACTGTCCTGGTAAGACCTAAATAACTCGACATCAAAACCCTGTATACTCCTGGGAACATCTCTTCTAAAAGAAGCCATAACAAGAGATAAGGGAAACGATTAGCACCCAGGCTTAGCAGTGAGCAAAATAACATAGAGTGTGAATAAATGGACCTGGCTATCAGGGTGGTACACCCATTAGAGGGGACTAAGACTGTAAGACCAAGTAAGCAGGCACAAAATCAATCATTACTCGATAGTGATGGAAAGCCACAACCCACACCATGTGGTTACCTTGACCACAGGGGTAGACCACCAAAAGTCCAATACGGATTGTAAAAATTATGTACTTAAGTGGAGGCCTGTGAATTCCAGCAGGTATTGGCATGCGCCAAGGGTTTCCACTATCTAGGCCAATGGGACGAAGTGTGACTAGCACAACTTTGGGATATACCCACTGACAGCTTGGGCTCTGTAAGGACCTACATGGTCTTAACTATACAAGTGGGATGACCAAATGTAACTGAACCCAAATGTTTTCCATGGGCAGCCCTATATAGGTACAAAAGTTGATTGTGTCTAGTTTCCTCGATGGTGTACACCTAAGCCAATCGAACTGTGGCCCAACCAAAAATGGGATGTACCTTATGGCCAATGACAAATGAAGGCTTCTATTGGACAACCTGGGTAGAGCTTGTGGCCATTGGTTTAGCCAAGTCCACCAACAGTTTGGATGGGGTCCTAAGGGTGGCAAAAGCTTGTGGGATTTCTCCTCCCTCAGTTTCTAAGTAAACCGGACTCATTAAGACCTTTTCCCACTATTGGGTTAGTGGCCATACCAAACCTTAGGAAGGAAAATAAACCGCAAGAGAGATGAAGAAGAATAGCTGAGTATGGGTTGGAAAGTAGAAGAAGATCACGTAGTCACCAAAAATCAATTCCAACAATGCGTCACCGGGGCCCTAGGAGAGCTTGTCTCTCCTCCGAATGAAGACCAGTAGGTTCAAAATAATAGTCCAGCAGTCTTTTATAGGGCAAGGAAAAATAAAAGGACCGGAGGTCCAGTAACTTGAAACATACCTCCGGAACAACTAAAGGTCACAACCCTTGACTAGTCTAACGGTAACCTGAACAAGAGGATATAGAGATAGCTGACTGATGTTCCCTCCGTTGGACCCTCCTCCAGATATTAAGCTGGGTTGGCAGGACTCAACCTTCGGTTTATACCTCCTTCTGTTCGTGATGAAAAGATGGTTGGAATCTGTTCAAAGGAGGCGGTGGCTGGGGAACTGGTCGTCCTAGACTACACTCTGGTTGGCTTTTTTCTGGGCAAAAAACCCTCATTCTCTTATGTTCGGACTGTTCTACTGCGGCAATGGAAACTTACTGGTTATGTGGAGGTTCTTCAACTTATGCATGGTGGTTTTGCTTTTCGATTTTCTGAACTTCATGATAGAGACAAAATCTTGGAAGGAAATGTTTACTACGTCGGGGGCCAACCACTGTTCATCAGACCATGGGAGAGAAGCCTCCATAATGGAGGTATCTTAGGATTGAAAAAGGTCCCGTTGTGGGTAACTTTGCCTGGTTTGCCGCTGCATCTATGGGGAGAGGACTCCTTAAGTGCAATATGCTCGGTGCTGGGAAACCCCCTGTATTCAGATAGCACCACAGCCATGAAAAACAGATGGTTATTCGCAAGAATATGCGTGGAATTTTCAGGTGAGTCCCCCTTATTAGATTCTATTTCCATTGAAGATGATGTTGGAAACAGTTTTGAACAGGTGGTTAAATACGATTGGAAACCCCCCACTGCCTAACCTGCGGTGTGTTTGGTCACCCCCACAATGCCTGTTTGTTGAAGCCTAGTGAGGCTGAAGGAAAATCTGGAGATAAAGTGCTGAACCCATCCCCTGAAGAGCCCTCGGTCCTCATGGCTAAAAGAGCTATGGATTCCTCCGTAGAAGAGGGGGAAATTTCTGATGATGTGAACAGATCCAGGGAAAGGCGGGAGAATTTTTCTTCGGCTCTAGGAGATGGTGAACCTCTTGAGACTACTTGGATGTCCAGGCGGGTCAAGAAGAAGAGATCCGCTGGAGTGAAAAACCCTTTTCTATTTCCTACCCGACCCAGATCCACTACCCGTCTTCCTTTGCCTGGCCGTACCCAAGCCTCTGCCCTCCATGCGGCTTCTCCTCTTCTGGCTTCTTCTGGTCTGGCTGATTTGAATAAGACTAGCCAGACTGAACCTTGCCATTTTAAGCTCAGAATTTCAAAATCCTCAACCTGTCCTGGACCTGACCTGTGCTCCCCAAACGTTTTTGAATGTTTGGACCAGTCTGACCCTTGCCCTGACCTGCTAGAGTCTGACGTGCCAGAAGTTGCTGCCCCCCCTCATAGTGCCTCCTCTGCCGGTCATACGCCTTTCCCAAGAGTGGCATCCAATCTGACCAGAGAAAAAAGGTTTAAAAACCATGCTCCTTTTCAGCCCTCCCACCTGCCTGATGGGGCCTTGACCGACCCCCCTTTCCCATCTTTGAAAACGGGTTCTTCCCTTCCTAGGCCTGAACATCCTCCTCTCTCTACCTCTGGGTCCCGTGGACATGGTCTTGACAAAAACCGAACACTGTCCAGGTGGGTCCCTGCTGACTCCCATGACCTGTTCCCTTCACCTATTGCTTCTGTTCACCTGGAACCATTGTTGGATGAAGCCTCAATTTGCAGCAACTTTTCTAGGGTAAATAAGGAACCCTTGATTTCTCAAGAAAAGGATGTAGCAAACCTTGAATCTGAGATGCAAAATCATGCTGATGGCGATGGTTTTTTGGCTACTAGAGGGAGGGAGACTAGGGAGGGCAGTGGCCATGGTACGGCCTAATTTATCTTCTCAGTTTATGGATATTCTCTATTGGAATATAAGAGGGTTAAATAACCCTGCAAAAAAGAAAGTGGTGAATTGGCATCTGAAGAAGTATCATGTGGGTCTCTGCTGTATAGCTGAGCCGAAATTGGTGAAGTCCTCTGTTGAAGATAGTTTAAATGTCATCAGGAGGGGTTGGCAAAACATTTTTTATAATAATGGCCTTGATCCTCCTAGAATCATTGTGTGGTGGGATCCTACTACATATAGTGTGGATTTAATAAAAGCCGAAAACCAGGTGATTTACTGCAAAGTGACAAATGAGACATCAAAAGAGCAGTTCCTCCTTTCAGCTATTCATGGATCAAATGACCCAAATATCAGAAACCAGCTTTGGCAATCTCTGGATCTATTTGCAAGTTCTGTTTCCCTTCCATGGCTAGTCATTGGAGATTTCAATGTGGTTAGAAACAATGAAGAGAAGAGGGGAGGCAATAGCATAAATGAGCAA
This sequence comes from Protea cynaroides, assembly GCA_028583415.1. Lineage (NCBI taxonomy): Eukaryota > Viridiplantae > Streptophyta > Magnoliopsida > Proteales > Proteaceae > Protea > Protea cynaroides. Next base: position 6,857 of record JAMYWD010000861.1, on the reverse strand, counting down.
AACTCTTCTCTTTTTAATGATTGCCTTTTTGATTGCAACCTCTTTGATCTAAAATGGGCTGGTCATGCACTCACATGGTCTAATAACCAAGCTGGTATCAAAAGGATTTGCTGTAAATTGGACCGAGCCCTAGTTAACTCCGACTGGATAGATCATTATCAAAATTCCGAAGCTATATTCCTTGATCCTAGTATATCCGATCATACTCCAATTTTGGTGAAGTTTGGAAGATTGAAGAATTTTGGCCCTAAACCTTTCAGGTTTATTAATTCTTGGATGGAAAGACCGGATTTTCTTGAGATCACGGCTAAGGCCTGGAAAATTCCTATCACGAAAAATCTCTCCCCTCTTTGTGAAGTTGCTGCCAAGCTGAAAAATGTCAAGATGGCTCTGAAAAGCTGGAACAAGGATCATTTTGGAGATATTTTTGAGGAGGTTCGTAGGGCCAAGGAGGAATTAGCTCAAGTCCAACAAAGCTTATCTTTGAACACATCTGATGAGGTGCTGGCCTCTATGGAAGTGGATGCTAGGAAAAAATTAATGGGGGCCCTTAACAAGGAGGAAAGCTTCCTGAAACAGAAGGCTAGGATAAATTGGTTGAGGTTGGGAGATATGAATAACAAATTTTTCCATCTCAGTGTCAAAAGTCATCAGTACAAAAATTCTTTCACCTCTATAGAAAATGATCAAGGAGATACTCTGGAGGACCCTAGTGCTATCAAAGAAGAAGCAGTGAAATTCTTTAAAAATCTGTTTGCTCCGGATCAAGGCCATGAGTTATGCGAATCAGAGATAGAGAATTTGCACCTTCACAGAACTTTATCAGAAGAGCAAAGAGAATTGCTTCAACAGCCTATATTGGAGGAGGAGATAAAAAATACTATATTTTCCTTTGATGGGAACAAAGCTCCAGGGCCAGATGGTTTCAATGCAAATTTCTTCAAATCATGCTGGAACATCGTTGGGAGTGAGGTAACTGCTGCTATCCAATGGTTCTTCTCCAATCCGTTTATGCCTCGGGATGTGAATAGTACTTTTCTCTGCCTGATCCCAAAGGTGGACTGCCCCAAGTCATTTGCTGAATTTCGCCCTATAGCTTTGTGTAATGTTGTTTATAAATTTATTTCTAAGATTCTGGCTAACAGATTACAAAAATGCATTAGTTCCATTGTAGCAGGAAATCAATCAGCTTTTATTAAAGGAAGAAATATTGCAGATAACATTCTCCTCTGCCATGATGTGATTAGAGGAATTGAAAGAGCTTCTTGCCCGCCGATAGCTGTTCTGAAAGTGGACCTCCATAAAGCTTATGACTCTATAGACCGGCAGTATATGATGAGAATCCTGTCAAAAATGGGGTTTCCAAGTTTGATGTTGAAGTGGATCAGTGCCTGCATTCACACTCCAATGTTCTCTGTGCTTGTCAATGGAAGCCCAGCTGGCTACTTTAAGGGAGAAAGGGGAATTAGGCAGGGAGATCCGCTATCTCCTTATCTCTTCACGCTCTGTATGGAGCCCTTATCTATCCTATTGGATGATGCTGTCAGATGTCGAAAGATTGATATACCTCAAAGGTGCAAGGCCCTCTCCATTTCTCACCTCATGTTTGCTGATGATCTTATGTTATTCGCAAAGGCAAAGGTCGACTCTATTACTGGTACTCTTAGCATTCTTCAGTCCTTCTCTTTGCTTTCAGGGCTGGTGGTAAATTCCAGAAAATCCTCTATCATTTTGGGAGGGGTAGATGAAAGGGTCAAGTCTCAGCTTATTTCAGTTTCTGGTTTCCAAGTAGGCTCTCTTCCTATTTCTTATTTGGGAGTCCCTCTTGTACAAGCTAGTATTTCGGCTAGAGATTGT
>JAMYWD010000086.1:17500-22000 GCA_028583415.1 Protea cynaroides | reverse complement strand
CTATATCCGATGGTATGAAGAAGCCTGTTGCGACTTCTCTTTGACTTGGGAGCAACTGGCAATGCACCTCCTGCGGTCTGTCTTAGACCGGATCGGAAAGACCAATAAAGTCAATTTCAGAAATATGGTCTGATGTTTTGGTGCTATGATTTGATTCGTCAGCGTCCTTGTCCGCGTCCGTTACCGGATCGGGTCATGAGGCTCCGCAGGAGTTGAAGTAGTGCAATCACGTTTATGGTTGAGGGCGAACTCGTGGTTAGAGTTCGTCTAATTGCTGAGGGTGCCACCGTGTACAGATGAGATACTCTGTGCATTGGCAGCCATATAAGACTTTAAGCGCACCTGAGCTTATGTAATTTTCTGTACAAGATTATAATATAAAAAAATGAATTGCTTCAAGGCTTAGCTTGCTGCTCCCTAAGATCATCTCAGAAGAGCAAGGAACTTTCATAAAAGGCCGGAATATTTCAAAAAACATTTCTTTGGCCTATGAGTTAATCTTTGGATCTGGATAGAAAGGTGCTGGGCTACAATGTTATCATTAAATTAGACATGTTGAAGGCCTACGACAGATTGGGATGGGACTTTATCTCGTATGTTTTGGAAAGGTTTGGATTTTCTGATCTGGTTACAGATATTATCAGGAGATGTATCACTAGCTCTTGGTTTTCAGTTATGGTGAATGGGGAAATGTGTGGTTTGTCTGACAACGTCTAGAGGTCTCAGACAAGGCAGAGCCAAAAGCTCTCCAAGTTTGTTTATTATTGCAGAAGAGGTTCTTAGTCTAGGTCTAAAAAAGCTTATGCTTGAAGGCAAAATGAAACCCTTTCGAAAGAAGCCCTCGTGCTTGTCAACCAATCAGCCACCTACTTTACGCAGATGAAACTCTTCTCTTCACCAATGGAAGTCAAAAGTCTATCTCTGCACTCAAACCATTCTTGGAAAGGTATGAAAAAGCGTCTGGGCAAAAAGTCAGCAATGAAAAGAGCTCTTTCATCCTTTCGGATAAGGCATCTCCTGCTAGGGCGTCTATCATTCAGCAGCACTAAGAGCTTCCAAAGTGGAAAAAGCTCCCTTTGTTTTACTTAGGAGCTCCAATCTTCAAAGGACGTGCTCGTTATGAATATTTTATGGATCTTATTGAAAAGATTCAGAGGAAGGTTGGAAGGCCAAAGTTCTCTCTTCAGGGGGTAAAATCGTGCTTATTAAACATGTTTTAAGCAGCATGCCGTTACACCTACTTTCAGCAGTTCCAGTCCCTAAGAAGGTGATTGATAAAATCAAGGTTTTGATGGCGGACTTTCTATGGGGTGAGAAATAGAATTTTAAAAAACATCACTGGATTAGTTGGTCATCAGTTTGTTTTCCTAAGGAGGAAGGTGGCTTAGGAATTATAAGTCTGATGGACGTCGATAAATCATTCAAAATGCGAATGTGTTGGACTGTGATAAAGGGGGTGGTGGGCCAACTTCATCAGAAGCAAATACTTGCATGACGTGCATGAGTGGATGGCATATGCTTCTCAAATCAGCTCCAAGTTATGGAAAGATCTTTCATTGATCATGCGAGAAAGTCTTCAAGCAAACGGAGGCAACAAGCGCTGATCTACGACCACCCTTACCTTTATATAAACAAGCAACTCCAAGTGAATAACCGAACCACGTCTACAAAATGCCAGTACCATGCAGCTGCTTCAAAGCCAACGTGAGGCTCCAGGCTCAAATACAAACTACAAATATTGATCGGTCATTGAAGCCGATCAGTTTAATGAAATTTTTATCATAAGGTGAATGCTCGCGAAACTGCTGCAAGCTTGTTAGAACAGTACGAAGATAGGTAACGTCATGCGCGTCCTTTGTCAACGCATCCACTATTGCGAATCTTCTCAATAAGCAACACCGTATACCCAGCAAAAAAATAAAAGAAATCTTCGGCCCAGCAAACTCGTATAATACAGGCATCTCCGGTTCCACTCAAGGAGTGGGTGGCTTGCACCATCGCACACCTGAGCGACAAGACGTCTGTCTTCTTAGTCTTTTCGACTTTTGTTGTTCTTGTGTGTTTAGAGGCGACCGTGTTGGCAGCGATGTATAATACGGTTAACCTCGAGACTGGCTGGTTGGGTTTGGGTTCGCCCAAACCTGAGTGGTCAGTTTATCCAAGGTTAGCATCTTGGACGCCCCCTTATACTCAACAATTGGCCCCTAAAAAGGTTGCAATAGGGTGAGTTGAACGTACATTGGTGTAAAGAACTGATTCAAAAATGAATCATGAATTCTTTCTTTCGCAAACCATTATTTAATGTTTTGGAAAGGCTCCAGTTGCGTTCATGGCGGAGGTAGCTTGTCTCGCTCGCCGCATAATTGGGCTTTTCACAAAAGTCAAATTATGCCTCTTCAGTAGTCTAACTAAGGAGCGGTCTATTGCTGTATACCTGTTTGTACGATGGTTCATTCGGTTCCACCGGAGCGGTGGGTGGTTGAATGTTTCACTTTATTTAAGTCCGCCGTATGTCTTATGACATACTACGGTGGGCGTTTTGATCGCCATTCTCCCCTTCCGTTTCCCGTGTCTTTGACACGTTCCGAACTTCCGCGATGCATTCCCGCGTTTCATCGTAAGATGATTTCACGCAGGGATGAAAAGGCCGACCGTCTCGTAAAGTTTTTTCTTTCGAAATTGAGTTTATCCCGTTTTATATTAGTTTATAAGAAGACTAATTATGGGTACGAGACGTGGGGAGCCCCCTCCTCCATCGGTCGTGCCAGAAAAGAGATTATTTGATCTGCGCGACCAATGCGTCAGTCTTGCCGAGAGGTATTGCCCACGTTTGTTTGATACTCCTATGAATGTCGGCTTGCGTTGGTTACCTGTGTGGTCATCCTCACCGGTGAAGGATGGGGCTCCCTGTGTAAAGGGAAATTTAAAATCCCCATTCCACCGTATGATATGGGAGATATTCTCCATATCATTATGGGATAAAGCAACGGTTCTGGTCCCTATGGGACCTCTCACAGACCCTGACGTCCCTCCCGTTTGTAGCCATTTCGGCAGGAGAACCTTGAATGGGCCGCGCGATATTTCACCCCTTTGTTTAGTTACTTCTTCTATCCACGTATTGTTTTCCCAGAAAGCCAACTGAGTCTTTTGATTCCTTTCCTTTCTCGGTTTACCAACCGGTAGCCGATCTGGAATCGAATTATTGTAAGGCTGCTGCGGCTATGACGTCATTGTTGACATTTAGTTATAAGTATTGTATGTAAACTCTGCGTGATAGTAACTACTGGTTAGATGAGGATGACGCTATGGTGAAATATCAAGTCGGAAGACTTGGATTGTTGGAGGAAGGTGCTGGAAAAGTGCGAGTTTTCGCCATTCCAAATTCCTTAAAGCAAGCAGGCTTTACTGCGTCCTGCACATGATTGGTGCATGAAGGTTCTTCGTACCATACCAATGGACGGTACCTTTAATCAAACCGCACCTTTGGCCAGGTTAAAGAAGATCAAAAGCTTGTTTAGCTTTGATTTATCGGCTGCAACGGATAGATTTCCGTTGTCATTTCAGGGCTGATCGTAGACCACTCTCTCCCGGTGGTCGAGCTGATCGTAGACCACTCTCTCCCGATGGTCGGTGGTAGACGAGCTGATCGTAGACCACTCTCTCCCCGGTGGTCGAGCTGATCGTAGACCACCCTTTTATATAGGGCTAAGGCTTTTCTCGCTTGTTGCCTCAACCCCCTAAATAGGAAGAGGGGTACTTTACAAATAGGGGCAATTGCTTCGCACCTGACTGTGATAGCCCTCTCGATACCTTATTGGAGCTTCGTAACTAGTGGCCGCTTTCCCGTCGCGTCAGCGTTTTCCCAGTGCGCGGAGCCCCAACGAGGAAGGTGTTAGTGGTTTATCATGGGGTCAATAATGCGTCTCCCTTTTTTTGTGCTACTCCTACTCCTAGGGCGGGAAGAAGATAAGAAAACGCGAAAAGCGCGTTCCTGATCTACGACCACCCTGTTGCTTCTAAAGGCTGCCCTCTCTCGGCTGGATGTTGGTCCAGCCTACTACGAGGATCCCGTATCCCGTACATCATCTTTCTCCCTCCTGGGTCCCGTGGTTCCTATGCCGCCGCGTTTCCCGGTCCTTTTCTTTTAGTGCTTCGACCCGAAGCGATAGCTTAACGCTAGTTCAGTGGATAAGATGGCTGCGCTCCAGCTCACTCAAGAATGGGACGGCAGTGGTCCGCCGGCAAGCTCGTTCTGATCTTGGACGCAGTACATTGGAATCCTGAAGCACCACCACGAACGCTACCGCGCGTCCGCCTGCGGTGCGGTAAGGCACCACCCTGTTGTGCCAGCAGCCAACTCCGGCGTGTCAGCTTAGTTATCCTCATCAAGCCACTTACTTGATGTCTAGCTTCCCAACTGGTAGACGGTTCCTTTTCCCCCAGATCAATGAAGAAGGGAGAAGTCAGTTGATTCTTCCGAATAACCGGAAGCGAAGCGCT
>JAMYWD010000086.1:0-12500 GCA_028583415.1 Protea cynaroides | reverse complement strand
GTGATCCAATATGTGGTTCCGCACGTTCCACCACTTCTCCGTTCATTTCCAATACTGATCGTGAAACACCATGAGCAGCAGGATGTTGAGGTCCGGAATTCGAAGTGAAATTTTTGATTTGCCTGTTCCTAGTCGTCATGGGAAAGAAAGGCAGAAATAAGAAAGAGATTATTCCCTGAGAGCTTGTCCAGTACCACCAGTACCAGAAATGCATCTCCTTCGCCTAGCGCGATAGCTCTACCTGGCGCTGGCGTGCCGCCTTGCATGCAAGCGAAGCGCTATTGGCGGCAATAAATAGCTCACTGAGCGATGATTGATGCAGTCAGTCAGTGCCCTCGATTGTTCCAGAGAGAAGGATCATGGCGCCCCAGAACCGTGACATCCAGCAGCAGCATCTCCTTGCGTGCGAGAGACTTCTATGCCAGCCGTTATTCCCGGCTCTGTTATGAAAGAAAGCGGCAGCTAAAGCAAATCTAAAGCTTAGTTGCTTTTTGCTTCTTATTCTTAGCCAACCAACCACTTGGTACCAAGCAACCGGTTAGCTGTTGCGCTTTCAAAGTAGAAGAGTGGTCTCTTAGAAGTGGTAGTGTAAGAAGCGCGCTATCCTCTTTGTCTTGAAAGAAAGTGAGTAAGCGTAGCGAAGCGTATACGTTAGGGGCGATAGCGAAGGCGTAATAAGCCGGCCTTTTAAGAAAGAAAGTCAGAAAGTCCCCAATTGAACTAGAAAGAATAAGGTTTTGTATTTCCTTGTCCCGGAATAGAATAGAACATATGATTGAATGAAGTGGCTGGCGTGGCGAGAAAAAGAAGTGGTTGGTCCCATGCACCATGCCTGCTGCCTGCTCTTGTCATGCAGGCTCCCCACGCTGAATAACATGGGGGCTGTTTGCCTTTGGCAAAGATGGGGAACACCTGCTCGCTGACCCCTCTCTTCCTATGGACGACAAAAAAAAAAGCAGGGTGCTCCCTTTTACTCATCTATATCTATAGGGCGTATAAGACAGGATTTGCGGCAGTCAAGGTCTGTATAAGCGATAAAATTGGCGCCCTTGTACCTGTTCTAGTTCTGGCAGGGCTCCTGTTCTATCTAAGCGGGAGCGGGGTTCGACTGAAGGAAGGGCAACCGTTCAGAATGCAAGGCGTGTGTGGAAGCGAGCAGGCAGGAATGAAGGCTGCGAACGAGACAATTTGCCACCTGGTGTAGTGGTGCTTCGACCACATAAATCAGGAATATAGAAAGAAAAATTCGATGAGAAAGAGATACATAATAGATTAAGTTATATATGAGGAAGCGAAGAGGCCAGCGAAGAAAAGCTGATCGTAGACCACCCTTTTATATAGGGTGGTCTACGATCAGCTAGCTCTTTAGTTGCTTGGTTGCTGGGCTTCCTTTCCGCAGCTTCTCAGGAAGATCTCGGACTTAGTCTATTTACGAAAAAAGAAGCGAAGTGGACTTTGCCTTGAACGAACGATTTTTTCTTAAGATACCGTCGATCGAAACCCGGACCATAAGAGCCATAAACAAAGTACAAAATCTCCTCAAATTGAGACTTGCTTTTCGGGCGAGAGCTCTCACTCCGCTTTTCTTTCTATTCTATTGAATTTTCATGAGAGCCTTCTTTCTTATTCTACGAAAATCTCCTTTCGATTTGATTTTGATTGATTGAAGAGCTGAGCGCCCGTCTGATATACGAAAAAAGATGCGCTTCCAAATAGTAGTTTGTGTGAAAATCAGGGCGCCGGAGGTGCCTGCTATCGCCTTTTCGGTGTGATAGCCCCAATCCACGTACGATTCACACGAGTTTCATTCCGTCACTGACGAACGATTCTTCCTTTGTTGAGATAGAGTCGACAGACTAAGCACCAACTAGATCGCCTATGAACAAAGTACGCACAAAGACATTTGAAACTCATTTCTGTGGCCGATTGATTCACAAAATGAACTCCTCTTTCAAGAGAGAAGGGCGACAATAAGACAAATTGAATCAAGAAATGAACTTTGCCAGGAGAAGGAGCAAGATAAGGATAAGGAGAAGAAGGGCCGCTTTTCTTATAACGAATCTATTCCACCAAGCAACGGCTAGCGCGAAAGCCGTTGCGCGGTAGCGCATCCGTTTTCTTGCTGGGTAAGGAGTGCTATCGCACGTGGTTGGAAAGGGCTCAAAAGGAATCAAGAACCGGAGTGCAAAGCGGAAAGGGATTGACTTGGTTCACTGATAGTCTCGCTCGCGTATCACCCGCTGGCGGATCGGCCGCTCTTCCCTTTCCCTCTGGATTGTGGTTCATCCCTCACCTGATCTACGACCACCCTCGCTCGTGTACTTGAGCCCGCTCTATTCGATACTGCTTTCTTTACTCGACTTGTCTATATGGTCCCGTTGTATATGGACTCGACTCGCACTAGTGACGCTGTGCATAGCACATATCCGAAAGCGCAGATGGATGCTTTTTATTGCCAGCTTTAAGTCCGAACTTTTTGAATATGAACCTTGGCCATGGCCACCACCTTCTGGTACATAGCTGCCACCTCTGCATCTCCGATGACAATATCGTCACCCAAGATAGCATAGGCAGTAAACCGGGATCCCGGATCCACTAACTCAGCACTCAACCACACGGTGTTGTGGTGTGCTAGAGTGAATAATGGCCAGGAACCGTAGAAAGCAAGTGGTTGTCCCGTGCCGAACGCCACCATACAGTGACCTTCTCGGCGATGGGCCTTAGCTCTAAACATATTGGCTACAAGCCCAGAGCCCACCCAAGCCGCTGCAACAGCGGAGCCGAATACACCGATTAACATCTTTCCAAGAAGCATAGCTGGAAAGGTATCGGTTGCGGCTTTGAGATCAAAACTAAACTAATGATTAAGACCCACAAGTCGAGCCAATGGCTTACACTGATCGTAGGTCCCATCCATGGGGATCCACCGAAGTGTATCCATGGCCCAATCATGGGCTGGTCTCAATAAACACTGTTTAAGCGGATTCCAAACACGCGAAGCTTTCCAGCTCCCTCCATTTTCTCAGCCAAACGGCCTGGGATCAATACTAACGTGGAGTTGTCATTGGGTATCACATCTTTAATATGATCTTGATCCACTTGTGAACACAATGTCCATAACTTCCACCAACATTCCCAACTGCTCTGAATGGGTTCATCTAGACCACTAGGGATAGGTGCGAAAGCTCCCTGCGTCTAAAGAACACACCCGCGCAGTCAATCAATCCAAAATTGGTTGACCAATCAGACAGATTAGGAGAGCTAACTTCCGCCGTCATGACCCTAAACCAGTCATACGGAGCAGCTAACTCAGCTAAAAACGCTTTCCAAGCGTTCTTCCCCCATCTACCTGAACCTTTTTTTAGGGACTGAGGCTCTGAAAGAGTTGGCCTCCAGCGGAAACCTATCTCCATAGGTTTCTTTAGGTAAGATGGAATATATCTCTCAAACAAAGGGACTGCGTACTCCTTGTAGAGCTCACCGAGCCCTTCGAGCAGTTCGTCGACTTCTACCCGTCGAGCTATCCCTTTCAAAGGATACCTGGCCCGGACCAACAATATCAACTTAGAAATGGAGAAGAACGACAGGTCGAGTTGGACAAGGCGGTCAGCCTTGCAGTCTCGCATCCTGATCATCCTACGATGGAACTCCGGGATGCAGCGAGGTATACCATCTCGAGAAAGTGAGATTGAGACAAAGACGCGGGTTTCCTTCTCAAAGGTCCCACCATAGTTATAAATGAGGGCATGCCCACATGTGTTAAGGTATAAGGCAGTATTTAACCACCCTCCCTTTCGTCTAAATCTCACAACCCACCTAGTGAATAAGTAGATCGCAACACATATCTCTTTGGAAAGACTACCAGTGACGGCTAGCTGGATAGGTTGAGGAAGCAAAGGAAAGCTGTTTGGCGGAACGGAAGCCCTATAGAATAAAGTTGGAGAGGGTGGTCGTAGATCAGCTCGACCGATAGGGAGAGGGAAAGAAAGGTACTCGACCAACCCTGGATCCTAACCCCTAATTGACGTAAAGGGCGACAAGCAGTCGTAGAAGCTTTGCCAGAAAGAAGCGACGAGGGACGAAGACTAACTACTAAAGCGAGGAGAGGAAGAGATGGAGATCCATGGTGCCTACTGACCAGGTTCATCGTCCTCATTCTCGTTCCAATAGCTAATCATCTATGCGGCTTCAGACCCGGTCGGGGATCAATCGAAATAAAGGATCAGGCTTCATTCCCTTACTAATAAAATAAGGGCTGGGGGTGGACGGATCAACACCATTTCTTCCTGTTGCCTATTATCAAGATTCATCTTTGATAGGCAGGTCCTAAAGACAATCGATATAGTAGAATTGGAAATCAGCATCCATCATCCCTACCTGCAAGATGGGAGGGGAAGGGAGGAGAGGAGCGAGGAGGGACGAAGCAAGGGAGCTCGTCCTCTCAAGCCCAAACAAATAAGTGGCCCTGTTGGCAACTCGATTCCGCCTACACAACTACGAAGCTTGGTCCTTAATCAGTAATAGGGATTCGATCCAGCCGCGCCTCCCCCTTCCTGCGGCTACCTTCCTTGAAAACCTAGGCCGACTCACCTCACGTAGCTCGCCTTCCCCACCCTAGCCCTCATAATAATAATGATTCTAGTTATAAACCTTTGTCTAAAGCTTCGAATGAGACTTCATATCCGAAACGCAGGAACATCCACAACAGATCCCCCCCTCCCACAATCAGCTTACGCTCATTATGAGTTCCAGGGCTTTTAGGTATAACTCACTTTCGGGATTCTGCAATTTGTCGACCAGCATATGGAGATGCTCACGGGTTACAATTTCGCCGGGTCCCATCTCTTGTGCCAAGGTTTGAGCCACGTCCAACCATCTATAGTGGTCCCGATGAATGGACGAATTCGAATTAGAATCGACGAAGGATTCGAGAAGGGCGACTGCCTACGGTCAGGTAGTCCCAGCGATAAAGTAAGGTGCGCTTCGTATCTCCTGAGATAGGCAAAAGTCACTGTAAGAGGTATATTGCCCGACGGAGCCTACAGGTGTATTGAAGTAGGGGATGAAGGCCATCAGGCCTTCCGGCAGAGATTGTTTTTTTAAAATAGTCGTTAACGAAGCGAGCGAGGACTGCCTTGGGGAAGGTAGTCCGTAGCGTGAAGGATACCAAGCGAGCTAGGACTGCCTTGGGGAAGGTAGTCCGTAGCGTGAAGGATACCAAGCGACTTGCCTTTACTACTTTACTTCCTCAACTTCGTATAGCCTGAAAGAAGGTAGCCAGCTACCTTCAAGGTATAGTACGAGATTTGAGCTAGCAGGACAACAGAAGAAAGAAGACTTCTGGCAGGGTCGTCAACCACTTTTAAGGTAAGGCAACACGGTTAGCCCAATTCTCTCTCAGCGGGCCAAACAAAGGGGATGAAGCAGCTGATAGGGCACAGCCCAAGGAGTCCGTTCATGATAGATGTCCTTTCCTTTCAAGTAAGAAGGGCTCGGCTTACACACCAGGAATGCACCCTAAGGGGAGAGTTCCTGGGTCACTCAAAGAAGCTAGCTATCTATATAAGGAAGGAATCGCGCGCAGAGCACTCAAGCGCTGTAGGGAACAGAGGAGATAGAGCTTAGGCCACTACCTATAAGCTCTCCTCTTAGGAGGAGATAGTAAGCTAGACTTTCTACGCGACTTTGCGACTTTCTATGACTAACGAATAGAATGTGTTCTCAGCAAACGTAGGTTCGAAGAACTTAATGGGCGGGCTATTTCAGTAGCTGAGGCTGTCTCAGAGGGCAGAAGTAGATGAGGCTGTCTCATCTGGTCAATCTCATCCCGCACAAGAAGGATTTTTATCTGAGCCCGTACCCGGAAGCGAAAGCGAAAGGGAATGTCGAACTAAAAAGCGGAGTGAAAGCCTAAACGCCCTTATGTTTAGGCGTGTTGTTTTCAGTGAAAAGCCAAAGAGAGAGTTTTTGCGTGTGCCTGCTTAAAGGTGCCTTGGCAGCTTGAAAAGCGTACTTGCTTTAACAACGGAAAGAGGTTCCTTCAGCGGTTCAGCTTTAGGTCTCGGTTCAGGTGCTGGCTCAAGTACTGGTGAAAGTGCCTGAACCTAAGCGTCTCGCTTGACTAAGGGTGTGAGTTCCTACTTAAGGCTTTAATTTAGCTTTAACAACTTTCACTAGCGCTTGGCTAGTTACCGAAACCTTATTCTCTGCACTTGTGCTTTTTTGGTCTTCTTAAAAGCGGCTAGAAGTTATAAGCTAAGAAGGCGAGTAGTTGATACGAGTTTACTGAGCGCATCGCCTTCCCTAGAGTGAGCAAGAGCGGAGTTTACTACGCGAGCCTAAATGCGAGTTTCACTGACTGAACCCACCACTACCCGAATGCCGATACCGCTAGAGAAGAGCAAGAATCATACTTTTTCTACTTCGCTTGCCAGACAGGAACTCTTTGATCCAAGATCCCCTTGCCTTACGCCTTGCCCTGAAACTTGAGTTCAAGTAATCACCCACCTCTCCGCAAGACAAAGATTTCATTGAACCTAGCTCGCCCAAGAGTACTTTCGGAGAGTTGACTGAATCCCTTCCCTCTGCTCTGAAGCAGGACGGACTTTCAAGTCAAGCGGAACTCTCCCTTAGGCTTGTGCGGCTACCTTTGGGTGTTGAAAAAGTCATTGATTCCCGACCTGTCGAATGTGGATTTCCACTTGAAGGAAATGAGGATGAAAGTAGCTCTGTAACGAAAGGAACGAAGTGACTCTCCTGAAAGGAGAGGGAGGAAGTGACTCTCCTGAAAGGAGAGGGAGGAAGTGACTCTCCTGAAAGGAGAGGGAGGAAGTGACTCTCCTGAAAGGAGAGGGAGGAAGTGACTCTCCTGAAAGGAGAGGGAGGAAGTGACTCGACTGAAAGTAGAGGTATATAGTCGGGATAAGCTTTTCTTGCTATAGTGGACTCTTCCCTCTTGGGTTAAGCTAAAAGGTTTCGGTGCTATAGCTGCCTCTGCTCTTGTTGAAGAAGCTGGTCTTTCATCCCATGAATGAGTCAATGTCCGGACCAAGCTTGTGTAGCCTATGCGAAGCAAGCCTCCACTGGCTTGAGGATAGAGAAAAGAGATCTGTCTGTTGTCAGAAGTCTAGTTGACTCAGCCGGGAGTGAAAGAGATTCTACATTCTTTAGAGTCAGTATCTGTCAGCTTGAATCAAAGACAGGAAGAAAGAAAGCTAGAAGGTCGAGGTTATAGTATGAAGCTGTCTGAGAGCTCAATCTCTCTTGCGAGAAAGACGAGTTTGACTGACATTAGGGTCTTTCCCTATTTGGCCCTCGAAACCCTCGATAAAGCCCTTATTTTGAAGAGTGAGTTGAGCATCGGAGCTAGCTTGGCAAGAGATGAGCTTCATCATTCATTATCTGAGTCGAGCGAGAGCGTCGTTCTTCTTCTCGAGTGAAGTAGCAAGCTATTGCTCTGCGCGCTAGCCTCTATGTCTTTGCTAATGCCCTTTTGTTTGCGCTGTGTGCTCTGCGCGTTCTAGCTAGCAAGCAAGCACAGCAAAGCTGCATGAGTCTTTCGCGCTAATGCCATCAGTTGTTTTTTGTTGGGGGAGGGATTGATTCACTGAGTTGCCATCCCATCTCGAATGAGATGTCGGAGGGAGAACGAATGGGACTGAGGGGATAACATCCCCGCTAATATTGATGCATGATAAACTAGACTTGCTATTCTTTTCCTCCCCTCTCTCCGAGAGGATCCGGTGAGACATGAGAGGACGGAGAGAACGGTTCAAACACCACCCCTGGTTGCTCCCGGAGCAGCGAGTCCGGGTACATCAAGCTCGCAGCCCATCCTTGAGATGGGGGCGCCGGCAATCAGCCAAAAAGACCTTTTCCCGGCAGCGAGTCCGGAGCCAGGCGTGGAGGAGCAGCCACATGGCTGACTCCGAGTGGACTATTAAGCCTGATAAAGGTCGAACAAATTGCGTAGATAATCAAAGCAGCTATCGTACTCTGAAACAGAGAGGATCGAGAAACCTTCGCCCAAAGTGCTTACGAGGCAGGTCAACGGGGGCTAAGATACTCTCTTTCACTTGACGAGCTATGTATGAATTTCTTGAAACATTGCTACTCAGTATGGCAATGTGGTAAGTGAGTGCCTTTGAGAATCTGGTCCTCCTTCGATTGCTTTACTTCAACCTTCGGTCCTACAGCGATTGTTATCTGTCATTGGGTGGATCATCTTTGATGAGCTTCTTTATCAGTTCTGGATCCATAAGATCAGGATACATTTTCTTCTCGTCTGTCTGAGTTTTCTCGTCTAATGTTGGGTTAGTCACTGGTTCTTCTTTATCTAATAGCGCTCTGTCTTCAGTCAGACAAGTCTTTATCTCTGTAGTGGATTGAGAGTAGCAAAAATCATAAGAGAAGAAATGTGAAGGAGTACGCCCGGTTCACCAGGTTCTACCACTGCTGCAGGGCCCAATCATCGGGTTGGACTCAGTTGGGCCGTCCATTGGGACTGGATCCCAGGTTTAACCGAGTTTGATTTGTAATGAACTTGTTCAATGACTAAGGCAATTAGCCTTAGTCTGCTTTGGGTAATGCGGAAGCCCAGCGGAGGGAATTGAATCTAATTCCAACTTCTTCGGTGTATCTAGGTACCAAATCCATCCTAGAAATCGCCGAGGTCGTTCCGTTTTGTCGGTAATGCTAGAGGAAGGTCTAGGAGGATCCGGTGGATGCGAGTTTTTGGCAGCTAACCATGCTAAACCTTCAGTCATTGAACAAGATTTCGGTACTCCGATGGTTTTTCGTAAACTTTGTTTTCTTCTCTTCCTTTCTTTTTTCGGTATGCCGCTCTGCGAATAGAGCGAATGAACAAAAGGTACAGTCGAACATGAAGATCCTTCGCCCGTTATTTACGAAATGCCGCCCCTTTCTCTATTCGTTCCTTTTCTTAGCCACTATCGTTTTGTTTTTCTCTCTTATTTGTTTTTACATTAACGCACTGGAATTTCTTTTGGATTTACTTTCAAAGGTGGGGGTCTCCCTCGGCGGTCGAGCCCTATGTTCTTTTGTGATAAAGATGGGGTGCCCCGCGGGTCTGGCCTTGGCAATGGGCTTCGCAGTGAGGGCCCTACTCACTGGCGACGCTAACCCCTCTCTGGCGCATTGGATGCTTCCCGGACCTTCTCACCAGCCTCACGTGGCAGAAGAGGTTCCCCAAGATGCCCTGCGGAATGAGCATCAGCCTGTAGCGAACCGAAGCGACCCGCTGCTAGGGGATGATGAGGTGAAGCAGCCGCTTAGGGGTCGACCAACAGCGACAGATGGAGCTTGAAAATCGACTCAATCGTCACTTCATTGGAAAACCTACGGAAATCAATACAATAGCTTCTTTCGATTTAATCGAGAAACAACTACTCATAGAGAAGAAGATAGAAATGGTTCTACTCAATGATGGCTATACTAGAGAAAGAATTTTATCAAATCGATACGAGATCCGAGAATCTCTATTTTATAAAGGGGGGACGCCCCTGAAAGAGAGCACTTTGGATCTATATTTAAAACAGATTCGAAACGATCCTAGGGATAGCATTCCCTATAGAAAAATGCAAACCGAGATTCATAACTACAATCTTTTTTTTTCTAAGTAGCTCGCCATTTCCAAGGTTCCAGTTTCATTCTTACCACTATCTTTTTGAAGCGGATAGTTCACAGTGCTCATTCTATAGATACTGGAAAAGCCAACTCATGTTTCCACTCCATTTTCATTACGAAGATGTCTCACGTCAGGATCCGTTGCTCAAACCGAATCACGCCAACGTTATGGAAGTTCCTGGATCGTGTGAAATAAGAGTAATACCAAGGGCACCCTCTGATTTCAGAATCCAAAATGGAAAATTGGCTATGGAGATTCCGCGCGGTCAGAGATTCATACAGACACAAAGGGGTTCGACAGGAAAGTCGTTTCGATCCAATCCATTCTTGGGGTCCGAAAAAGACAAAAAAGGAGATGTCAGTGACCTAGCACGACAAAGCACTCTCCGAGGGCATGGAATGTCTAATTTTTCGGTCAGAATCTCGACAGTAATGTCTCTGTTAGATTCTCCGGTCGAAATACGGGAAAACTCCATTCAATTCTCGATGGAAACGGAGTTTTGCGAATTCTCCCCGGAACTGGAAGATCATTTCGAGATCTTCGAACATATTCGAGGGTTCAATGTGACTATTGTCACTTCGGCCAACACACAAGATGAGACTTTACCACCGTGGAGCGGCTTTTTGCAAAAAGATGAGGGGGAAACTCAGTAAGATGTCGGAGAAGCGAAATATACGAGATCACAAACGTAGATTGCTCGCGGCTAAATATGAATTGAGACGAAAGCTTTATAAAGCCTTTTGTAAAGATCCCGATCTTCCGTCTGATATGCGGGACAAACATCGTTATAAGTTGTCCAAGTTGCCAAGAAAGAGTTCCTTTGCACGAGTAAGAAACCGATGTATTTTCACTGGTCGCCCTCGTTCCGTATATGAGTTCTTTCGAATTTCTCGTATCGTTTTTCGTGGATTAGCATCTCGAGGTTCTTTGATGGGCATAAAGAAATCGTCTTGGTAGCAACCACCAAACCAATAGAACAAGGGTTAGCTCTGCAGCTGGTCCACAAGCAAGGTAAGTAGGTCCATTACCGGCCGGCTCCGGACCGAAAAGACCTAACGGAGTAATCCCTTATCTCGGATCGGAGATGCTAACGGGGCGGGAATCGAAGTGGGGGACCTCTCTACCGCACCTGTCTCCCCAGACATAGACTACGTACAGGGTAGTACTCTTGGAAAGATAGAATATCACCGCGTGAACATTACATTAAGTTACGAATGTAACTCCCGAGGGATCGACCACTATTCTTTTTATAGTAAGGCGGAGAACTGTTGTTCATTGGAGCGCCGGAGTGCGGAGGTTGTTCCCACCATTGAAGTCAGAGTGTGGGACTGAGCCTTCCGAATGAGAAAGACCAAAAAGTGATTCGTTTCGTTGGTAAAACCAACGCCCATATCATATTGACTTTCTCTCGTCCAATAAGAGTTTCCGAGAGTGACTTTCTTAAATTCTCTCCTTTCCAAAGCTGCGCAAGGCGGCCCCCCAGAACAAAGCCCCACCCCTCTTTCCCCCCTTTAATGAAAGACCCTCGCCCCGCTTCCTATTCATTTGTGGGTCGGGACCCTAGGGCTTTTTGTTTCCAGAGGTGATTTCGAGAATCAACCAACCGACAAATCCGTAGCCCAGGTGACTCACAGCCTCCCTCTCGCCCAAATGAAATGGGATGAATAAAATAGTTAAGCTTTTTCTTTTTTTCAGGGCGCAGCGAAGCCAAATTCAATCAAGGCAAAGGGGGGCTTACTTTTCCTGACGCGGAGTCATCCGAATCTTAGAATGTGCTAATGGAACAGGAATAGTTTTCAGATGATATGGACCCCCAAGAGATGAGCGAGAACCTCCAATTGCTTGGGGGTCGCACTCTGTCCCGCTTGGTGGACGAATTCTTCTCTCCTTTTATAATTCTTTCTCCCACACACCTTTGCCCTCATCTTTCTTTCAAAAGATGAGAGAAAGAAGAATCTTCCAGGCTTCAAAGATTGTACAAGTCATCAGTAACATCGGCTAATATGAGATAGCATAAAGATGGCAGTACGGATGATGGAAAAATGTGTCATCTTGCAGATGTAGAAGCATGGAAGGACTTTGATAGATGGCATCCAACTTTCAGTATGGATCCCCGTAGTGTTAGGCTTAGGTTGTCAAGTGATTGGCTTCAATCCTTTTGATCAAGCGATTTCGTACAACATGTGGCCTGTTGTGGTGCCATATAATTTACCACCATGGAAGTGCATGAAACAAACATCATTTATGTTGACATTGTTGATTCCAGGTAAGAATCAACCTAGAAACGATATAGATGTGTACTTGCAACCGTTGGTGGATGAATTGAAGTTGTTGTGAGACGGTGTTGACACATTTGATTCATTGAAGAAAGAGATTCAGTTTACATGCATGCCTATTATGGACAATTAATGACTTTCCTGCATATGCCAACCTTCCAGGCTGGACACTATGTCCCCTTGGTTGAAACATAGTCCTAAGCACTGTTACCAAGGCCATTGTCGGTTCTTTAGGGTAAATCATAAATTTCAAAAGGATAAGAAAGGTTTCAATAGTCATGTCGAGTATGAGGTTGCACCACAACATCTTTCAAGCATTGATTTGATATCTAATTTGAAAGCTATTGAGTTCCCGGCATTTGGTAAGGACCCCAATAACAAGAAAACATATAAACGAAAGAGACCATTGCGTCCACATGATGTAGCAACACATTTGGAAGAAGAAAAGTGTAGTGTATTCTTCGAATTACCTTATTGGAAGGATAATCTGCTCCGCCACAATTTGGATGTCATGCACATAGAAAAGAATGTGTATGATAACGTTGTTGGTACGTTGTTGGAAATGAAAGATAAATCAA
>JAMYWD010000858.1:0-25000 GCA_028583415.1 Protea cynaroides | reverse complement strand
TGTGTTCACACTCTCGTGTATGGAGGTGTGGTTGTAAACTATTCTTGCCATAGCACATTTGCAAGCTCAGACCAAATCACAGATATGAATATGACTGCATGCATATGTTTGTGCATTGTTTTTTTTTTGCTCACTGAGCCATGATGTGTGTTCACCCCTCAACATCGTATAATTTTAGTTGATGGTACAGGTACCACGGTAGAGGACTATATGAATGCACCTCCGTACGGACACGTGACGGCTATGGACGTGCAAGCTGTGGAGGACGTACGTGATCCATCATGCGAGTGCTATCAATGTGCTTTCGAGTAGTTTAATTATACTTTAAGGAGATTAGACCTTGTAATAGATTATTTTTGTAAGACCCGTATCAAACTAACCCGGTCTTACCACCTTGAACCAGGTCTACCCATCATGGTCGAACCAAATGGATCACGTGCGTGAAGGAGATCTCGATCCCAAGTATTAAACTGACCCAAAAACACTCAAAATAAGGGGAGGGTTGCATACCCAGCAAGGGAGGGTCGGACCCCCCCAATATAAAAGTCAGACCCCCAGTTTTACATGGGGGGTCGGATATTTTAAGGACCAGGGGTCGACGGGATCTCCGACCCCCCTATCGACCCCCGGTAGTCGGTAAAAACAGTTCGAACCAAAAATTAGGAAACCTTCCTAATTTCAATGGGATTCCTTCCTTATCTCAATGGGACTTATTTTAAGAGTTTCTACTCTATAAATAGGACGTCCCTAAGCCTCTTTCACTCCTTTTACAACCCTAATTGGATTGAGAGAAAAAGAAGAGAAGGAAGAGAAGGAGAAGAGAAGGAAAGTGGAGAAGAAGACCAAGGAGAAGGGATTCAGAGGAAGAAGCATACTTCTCAGGTATGGATACTATCTCCATGAATTTCTTAAGACCTTAGAGTAGATAATGAAGAGGGGATTATTTAGGAGGAACCCAAATCATCCACCCATGGTTAGGTTTTCATGAAAAACCATGGGGGAAATCATGAAAGCTATATAGGTGAATAAACCACGGTTCTAGGCCATAGAACATGTGTGGAATGGACTGTAGGAGCAAGCCATAACACCCCAACACGAAGAATGGACTGACGGAAGAAAAATTGACAAAACCCATAGGGGGTCACATGGGGGTCGATGGCCAATCGACCCTACCAGACCCTGAGCATCGACCCCCAGTGTTCGAGAAGTCCAGAATAGGGGTGGTCGCACCCAGGGTCGATCAAGACTCTGACCCTAGCATCGAGCCCAGTTAGCAGCATGCTTTTTAAAGTTCAAATTAATTCTAATTAAATTCTATCGACTTGGTTAGGTTGTCTAGAGATATAATATCGATATATAGTTGATTCTTAAAGCTTGAAAGAGGACTTACGATCAAGTAAAGGTGAGGAAACAAGATCTAAACTAATTGGTTAATAACAAACTATTTTTATTTCTTGAGTCCAATGCTATGCTTGATTCTATGCGAATATGCTTGTAATGTGCATTCAACATGTCATCCAATATTTCTATTTATTGTTCATGCATATTTACTTTATTGTTTATAACATGATGATGATGATAGGAATAGGCATGTGAATGTATGTGTGTGGTTGGTGTACTTGATGCGAGCAAGTATCAGGGGGGTGTCATAGGCCGGGCCTCAGCACTCTAGCTCTATCTCTAACTCAAGTCTTGTGCATTAGCATCGTCGTATCGCCATTACTTTAGCAGAACTATTACGTCGTAGAGTATCAGGGGAGGTGGTCTCGGTCCTTGTAGTCTCTGACTCTATTAGGGGGCCTTACCTCTATCTCTATGGGCGTTCTGAGGGATGCTGGGGTGAGGCATTGGATACACTGTTTGGCATTAGGATTGGTTAGTTGCGAGCCCAGTTTGCAAGCCCTCGCCAGCAAGGGCTTACATGTTGGTATGGCACTGTACAGCAATAAACGTTAACCTTTATTGTACAATGTTCATAGTAGGGTGGATGGGGACGACAATAAACGTTAACCTTTGGGCGGACTTCCACACCCTGTGTATAGAGGAGGGGTCAATAAACGTTAACCTTTGACCACCAAACCTTTCTATTGCGCATTGCAAACTTTAAACCAGACTAAAGATATGAATTGAATGCATGCATATGTATTTTTGCATTATTTTGTTTGCTCACTGAGCCATGATGTATCCTCACCCTCTCGACGTCGAATATTTTTAGTTGATGATGCAGGTACTACCGTCGAAGATTATGTCAATGCTCCAGTGTACGGGCACATGGCGGCGATGGAAGTTGAAGACGAAGTGGATACGCATGACTCCTCTTGCGAGTGCAACTCATGCGTATTCGATTAGATTTTATTTTAATTATTTGGATTTAGTAAAGACATGTAATTGATATTTATTTATGTCTTAGTTGATACAGAATAATTTGCTACTTAAATATGATTATCACATCTAGATTTCTCAGTTCGTTTTACTATAAGACTTCTGCTATTGTGTATTTTACTCTGATTATAAATGTGGATGTATGAGGTTTAGATAAAATGGATATAGCCTACTCGAGATCCTGGTTGAACCGTTGATTTGCTAGCGGTTCATCACACCATTCTGAATAGTACGGAATTGGGGTGTGACAATTTTACTTTATGTCTTGAGTTAGTTAGAGATAATTGATTTTAAATAATTATTTATCATGTTAGACCTCAATTCAATATCAATAAAGACTTCTGCTACTTATTTATTATCTTTGATTATTATTATGGGATGTGTTTGGTTTGATATGATTGGCACGGTCTTTATGAGATCTTAGTTTGAACCATTGATTCTTATGACGGTTCATCACACTACTGGTCGATCAAGAATTGGGGTGTGACAAAAAGAATGGACCCCCCCCCCCCCATCCTGGGAAATTTCCCAACCATCGTCCTCATAGATGCTTATATTTCTCTTGTAAGATCAGAATGCCAATTCATTGTGTCATGAGTCATTAGTGTCTCTCCAAGTGAGACAACTTATAGGTCTAGACCTCATTTTGGTGGTGACGCCAGATTTTTACCATCTACTGCGGTAAGTGGAGAAGATCACGATATCCCTTTGGGAGTGGAAAATGCATTATGGCATCAGATAGGGCTGTCTTGGCCCTAAACATCTGTTGAATATACACCTCAGGACCTGCTCAATTTGCAGAAGGTGTCGAGTTAGGTCCCTCAGCTGCTGCTGCAGTTTGTTTGCTGATGGCTAAGGCACAGGGGGACAACTATGTTCGACACAACCCGCTGTTTTTGAGCCACATCAACGCATGCCTACATGTTGCCCTACAGTGCATTATGCTCTGTTAGTTAGCCAAGCCAATCAAGGATTGAGACTCTCGGAGCCACAATGCTCGGGGCTCGTCCCATAACAAGGGGTACTGTTGTATTTTTGAGGGCCTATAGAGCATGTTGCCCCGATAGCCGCCATCCATGAGAATGCCAGCTTTGTCTGTGCTGCTGTTAAGCCCTTGCAAGTTATGGGGACAGACTGATAGCAAGTGCTTATGTTCCCAAGTTTTAATGCTGGGGACTGTTAGGGGCTCCAATCCCCGACTGCATTGGTGCACCTTTGGCATGTCTAGAAGGTGCCAATGTAGGGTTCTACGATCAATTTGCCTATTATTTAATTAACTTTGCCAGTGCTTCAATTTGGAGGGTAATGGCTTGCACCTCGGTAGTAGTTGCGAACTATTGTTTCGGCGTGGCCTACGGGGCCACCGGCGGTGTGTTGTGGTTAATTGTCTGATCAACCTCATTGCTATGTGTATCTCCACTGTGGTGTTGGTCCTTAACATTGTTGTAAACTGCTTAACTATGAGCTCTCCTTAAACGGGCCATTAGGACTATATAGAGTTTGTGTTGAAATCTAAGTGTTTCAAGAATTGACTACCAAATGACCCCATGGTGGATGCCAATCTGTCATTACCGAATTTTGGTCAGACTTTTGATTGAGACACTTGTTACAAAAATAAGACAGACGATTGAGTTAGGTGGGTTGGATAACCCGGAGGCCACTCCGATACCTAAGTTAGCTCAAGGGCAATAATCAGATGAACTCAAGTATGAGAGAATAGAATTCAAGGTAGAAAAGGGTGAGGTAGTGAATTCAACAGAGTACAAGCTTGATAGTGAAAGTTCAGTCCATTTACCTTTATGTTAAGGGTATTTATTGAGCATGGAATGACCCTGAAACGTCTCCTTGTAGTTGCACAGATCTGGGGACTCCATTTGAGTTCCTATGGAGTCGTCGTGGTAAGTAAGGAGTCAATGAGCATTCACGATCCAAAGTAGGGGGTCACGCTTGTATTGGCGAGGACTATAGCCATCTAATGTAGATCCAAGGGCTGGTTTGATTATAATTGCCTTAGGAGTTTTTTGGTACACGATTGTATTCATCTTGGTCTCTTCCAAGAGGGAGACACATGGAGGCTATCACTTGATAGTGGATTGTCATTCAGTTATCACAACGTGCATAGTTCCTACACGTAGGTAGTCGATCAAGACAACGGAATCATGCCTAGCTTGACCTGCTAGGATGGGGACACGTGTCTGTCTAGGTAATCAATCCACGGTAATCCACATGTCCTTCACTGATTGACTGCGTTCTACATTATTATAACAACACGTAAAACAACCGTCAAACTTACGGGTCTGTTTCCTTATATTATATATAAATATCTCTTTAAAAATAGTTTACAGATAAATCTACAAATCGCATGCCACAATTGTGACTGATGGTCGAAAAAAATACAAAGGATAATGAACATTTGCTAAGGTTCCTGTCTCAAGATTAGAGGAGGGCCGGGGTCTCCTCCTATAAGAGTGACGCCTGAAAAGTTCAACTGTGGCCATCAAAGGTGGCCATCCTCAGTAGGTGGCACATGGAGTTTGTCATCCAGCCATACACAAAAAGAGCTCAAAAGGAGACTAAGACACGACAATGGAGGAAAAAAAATTTGTAAAGCCACGAAAAATTACAAAAAAGTACAGTATATATCCTATGGTGTTGTGTCACGGACTTCTTCTTTGAAGAAGCTAACTCGCCCGTGCGGCACTCATGCAACCCTCTTATTCGTCACACAAGTTAGCCTACTCACTCAAGACTCCCTTGTTGCTAAGACCCTCAAGACTTACTAGCACACAAAGAGAGAGAGAACAAGAGACACTTTTAGAAATGAAGCTTGGAATGCTTTGAGAATACTCAACTCTTGTTATCTCAAATGAGGGTGGCCAACCCCTATTTATACTTGGAGGCCTTACAAATCAATGGCTAGGATTTGTACATGTATTATTAATCCAATGGTGTAAAGAATTATCTAGAACTATCTCTAGAACTTTCTATACTACTAGATGTTTCTCTACTACTCTCTAAATATATAATCTCCTTTCTAGAGTCTTCTTCATTTCTATGCAAGTGTGGAAGACTCTAGCAAGTAGGACCTTCTAGTATGTAAGTATTGAGCATCATAGTGGGCTGACCCAATGGAATAGTTTTTTATGGTGGGGTAAGCCCACAAGTTTGTGACAATCCTCCCCCACCAATTCCTTTGTCGTCCTCGACGAGTCCTTAGCCATTTTGCTCATCATAGAATTGTCAGATTTGTTCCTCAAATTGCCATAACTCCTCAGCTCGTTCCCATGATGCTTCTCGTTCAGGTAGTCCTTTCCACTTGATTAAGTACTCCTTCTGTATTGGGGCTCCCTCCTTGTTGGTGACACATTTCGCTAGTATGCTCTCAACCTCCTTCTCAAATGATGGCATCATTGTCGCTGGGCCACGTTGTGGAACACCTCTTATCGGGTCCTCCACATCTTCATAGTAAGGCTTAAGACAACTTATGTGGAAGACAGGATGTATCTTCAGCCAGGCAGGTAACTAAAGTTGGTAGGATACTTTTTCTACTCTCTTAATGATGGGAAAAGGCCCTTCATAGCATCGTACTAGCCCTTTGTGTACCTTTCGGGACACTTTAAATTGGTGGGGTAGTACCTTTAAAATGACCTTGTCCCCCTCTTTGAACTCATAAGGTCGTCTCTTCTTGTCAGCCCACTTCTTCATTCTCTTGGCGGCCTTCTCCAAGTATGTCTTAGCTATATTGGTCTGCTCCTGCCAGTCCTTAACAAACCGATAGGCTATTGGACTTCTCCCTATGTATCCCGGTGCCACTGTGTGAGGAGTCAATGGTTGTTGTCCCGTTGCTAACTCGAATGGAGTATGCCCTAATGCCTCACTCCGTTGCAGGTTGTAACAGAATTGTGCTACATCAAGAAGTCGGATCCAATCCTTCTGATTAGCACTCACAAAATGTCGTAGGTACTCCTCCAGTAAGGCATTAACTCGCTCTGTTTGGTCGTCGGTTTGTGGATGGAAGCTTGTAAATAAGTATAGTTCTGATCCAAGAAGCTTAAATACTTCAGTCCATGTCCCATAAAGCGAGGGTCTCGATCACTCACGATCGACTGTGGAATTCCCCAATACTTCACCACATGCTTGATAAAAAGCTTAGCTATTTCTTCTGCTGTGCAATTTGTTGGTGCCGCGATGAATGTTGCGTACTTAGAGAATCGATCGACTACTACAATGATCGACCCCACTTCTCCCACTTTAGGCAATGCTGAGATGAAGTCCATTGAAATGCTCGCCCATGGTCTCTCTGGGATAGGCAAGGGTTCTAACAATCCCTTGGTCTTCTTCCTCTCCACATTGTCTTGTTAGCACACAAGACAAGTCCTCACGTACTCTTCAACATCTTCGTTCATTTTCGGCCAATAATAGGATGTCTTAAGGAGAGCCAACGTCCATTGTTGGCCAGGGTGTCCTGCCCACCGAGTATCATGACACTCCCTTAAGAGTTCTTTCCTCAAGTTGTCCCATTTTGGCACATAAAGATGTCCTCCCTTCGCCTTTAGAAGACCCTCATCTAGCCAGAATCTGTGAGTTTTTCCTTCTCGCGCTAAGCCTACGAGACTTCTTGCCATGGAGTCCTTCTCTAATCCTTCTCTTATCCTGTCGCGTAAGCTCGTTTCAATTGGCTTATACTAGCCAACTCCTCTAACTTTAAGGAGCCAAGCTCAGCTTTTCTACTCAAACCATCAGCCACTTGGTTGATTCTCCCTGGCTGATACTCTAATACCATATCAAACTCGGCCAAGAAGTCTTGCCAACGTGCTTGTTTGGGGCTGAGCTTCTTCTGGGACTGAAAGTAGCTTGTGGCAACATTGTCGGTCTTGACCACAAACTTTAAGCCCAATAGGTAGTGACGCCAAGTGCGGAGACAATGTACCACTGCAGTCATCTCCTTCTCCTGCACTGTGTAACGTCGCTCTGTCTCATTTAACTTATGGCTCTCGTAAGCTATGGGATGACCATCTTGCATTAACACTCCACCTATCGCAAAGTCAGATGCATCAGTCTGAACTTTGAATGGCATTGTATGGTCAGGAAGGGCCATGACAGGTTCTTCAATTACCGCTTGCTTCAAGTCATCAAACGCCCTTTGACACTCGACCGTCCATCTCCACTCATGTTCTTTCTTTAACAAGTCTGTAAGTGGGGCTGCTCTCCCAGAGTATGACTTGATGAACCTTCGATAGTAGTTGACGAGGCCCAAGAATGATCTCAACTCAGCTACATTAGTGGGTTCCTCCCACTCCGTTATAGCCCGCACCTTCCCTTGGTCCATTCTCAATTTTCCATCCCCAATCCAATGTCCAAGGAATCACACCTCAGGTTGTGCAAAACTGCACTTCTCCCTTTTCACATACAAGGTGTTTTCCCTTAAGACTTGAAAGACTGTCCTTAGATGAACAATGTGTTCTTCCAGTGTCTTACTGTAGATCACAATGTCATCTAAGTATACTACGACAAATTGATCCAAGTAGGGATGAAAGATCTTGTTTATTAAGGTACAGAAGGTGGCAGGTGCATTGGTTAAACCAAAAGGCATGACTAGAAACTCAAAGGCTCCATACCTCGTCACGCATGTCATTTTAGGTTCATCCCCTTCTACTATACGCACCTAATAGTAGCCCGATCTCAAGTCAATCTTTGTGAAATATTTGGCTCCACCTAGTTGATCAAACAAATCACCCACCAATGGAACTGGATATTTATTCTTGATGGTCACCTTATTTAGTGCTCTGTAGTCGATGCATAGACGTAAGCTCCCATCGTGCTTCTTCTGAAACAACACCGGGGCTCCATAGGGTGCTTTAGAAGGTATAATGTACCCTGCATCTAGCAACTCCTTTAGTTGTCTCCGCAGTTCCTTAAGCTCTGGTGGTGACATACGATATGGTGCCATGGCCGGCGGTTTGGCACCAGGGACCAACTCGATCTCGTGGTCTACCTCTCTTTCTGGAGGTAGCTTCTTAGGCAACTCGTTAGGCATTATGTCCTTGTACTCATTAAGGACTGCTTCAATCTCCTGTGGTTGGGCCTTCTTGGGTCCCATATCCTCTTCCTCTCTCAAGGATGCTACATAGGTGATTTCTCCTTTCTTGAGACCCTTAGTTAGTTGGAGGGCAGAGATGAATTCTACGCTCTTCCCCTGTTTCTCATGTACAACAGGTACCATGCAAGGGACATCCTTGTCTAGGACACATACAGCTCGAAACGATGGCATAGGGATTGCTGTAGCAGCACTTAAAAAGTCCATCCCAAGAACCACCTTGAAGTCATCTATGGGTGCTATGCAGAAACTCGTAGGACCCCTCCATGTGCCCACACGAAGATCTACATCTTTTGCTACTCCAAGTGTAGGTTGGGCTTTAGAGTTCACTGCCTTCATTCGGCTTGAATCCTTCACAATGTTAAGGCCCAACCTTTTAGCTTCGTCGCTCGCGACAAAGTTATGGGTCGCCCCCGTATCAAGTAATGCTCGTGTGTCTTTCTCATTGAGTTTGACATCTACGAACATTAATTCTCTTTGGTGGGGCTTTGGATTCCTATTCTCACTACCCTTCAAGGCATTAAGTAATCTCATGGTACCCATGTGAGGTTTAGACGTACCTTCAACAACTTTAACTGCATTCAGGGCCTTCTTTTGTGGACAATCTCGCACCCGATGATCACCATCACATAAGAAGCAATCTATTTTCTTGGGCTCCTCTTTACCTTTGCTTGGCTTTCTGAAGCTTTTGAAGCTATCTTTCTTCTCTCCCTCACCTTTGCCTTTATTGTAGCTCTTAGTTTGTTTGGACTTTGAAGAGTCACTAGCCTTGTCGCTAAACTCCACAAGCGTTCGGCTGCCACAAGTGCAGAAGGCAAATCCTTGACTCCTTGTTGTGTCAGCTCCTGTTCTGCCCACTTCTGGAGTCCATCCATGAAGAAGAAGAGTCAATCCTTCTCCGACATGTCGGTGATGTCTAGCATCAAGGTTGTGAATTGCTTCATGTAGTCCCTTATCTAGCATGTGTGCCTCAACCACTTTAAGCTTTTACGAGCAAGGTACTCCACATTCTCAGGTAGGAATTGATGTTTCAACTCTTTCTTCAATTCCTCCCATGTTGAGATAGTACATAGCCCTTTCTCAATATCTCTGTATCTTCGTCGCCACCACAACATAGCATCATCAGTGAGGTACATGACACTTATGCTTACCTTTTCATCCTCGTCCTCCATCTTGGAAGCCTTGAAGTATTGCTCCATTTTCCAAATGAAGTTCTCTAAAACTTTGGCATCCCTTGTCCCATTAAAGGGTTTAGGTTCAGGGATCCAAAGTTTAGGGATCTCCCTTTGGCTAGGCCCTCCATTAGCCACGGCTCTCTCCAGCACGGTGATCTTGGCTTTCAAGTCTTCATTGACAACTCTCAAGTTATCAATCTCTTCTCTGAGTGAATCCACTACTCCAGCAAAATCTTCTATGACCCCGTCTAATGCTATTTTCATTGCGCCCTCAAGCGTCTCGATCGAATCAAAGCATTCGGTTATCTTCTTGTCTTCATTGGCCATAGTAGCCTCCAACCGATCTAGGTGTGCCTCCAAAGTTGCACCTTCATCGGACAATACCCTGCTGATGTCAGGTCTCGCCATAGCTACCCTCTCGAACTTGGCTCTGATACCACTTGTCACGGGCTTCTTCTTTGAAGAAGCTAACTCGCCCGTGCGGCACTCGTGCAACCCTCTTATTCGTCACACAAGTCAGCCTACTCACTCAATACTCCCTTGTTGCTAAGACCCTCAAGACTTACTAGCACACAAAGAGAGAGAAAACAAGAGACACTTTTAGAAATGAAGCTTGGAATGCTTTGAGAATACTCAACTCTTGTTATCTCAAATGAGGGTGGTGAACCCCTATTTATACTTGAAGGCCTTACAAATCAATGGCTAGGATTTGTACACGTATTATTAATCCAATGGTGTAAAGAATTATCTAGAACTATCTCTAGAACTTTCTATACCACTAGATGTTTCTCTACTACTCTCTAAATATCTAATCTCCTTTCTAGAGTCTTCTTCATTTCTATGCAAGTGTGGAAGACTCTAGTAAGTAGGACCTTCTAGTATGTAAGTATTGGGCTGGCCCAATGGAATAGTTTTTTATGGTGGGGTAAGCCCACAAGTTTGTGACAGTTGGCTGTCCATGTTTTGAACATGTCAATATAAGGTCACAATTAGATAAAAATTAAAGGTGTTAAATGGTTTATAATAGGTTTAATAGTCCGGTTCGATAGAGTGCGGTGTAGATGAGGGAAAAGTCAAAACCAAACCGATTAACTAAACAATGTCAAAATTGAAACCATAACCAATTAGTAATCGGTTTCGATTTACTAGTTTTTCATTAATCGATTTTGCTTGCGGTTTATATACGATTTAACACATTCGTTTTCATAAAAAAAAATTGTGCACCCTCTGCAATCCTACACTCTAAGAAATTGGACTTATCTTGAGTAGGAATTCCCTTCAATATGATGGATTCTACAATGTTACTATCTTTTGATTGATAGTGCTTCACTGTCTCCTAGGTTTGATGCTGGTTATTGTGTGGAAGCTTGAATATTGTGTTTATGTCAACATAATAAACAAAATACTATAGTAGAGAGGAAGGAGCAGCCTCCGACATCAAACACTAGCAATGAGCAGTCCAGCAACTCAAACACTAGATTTCAAATGGGATGAAGACAGTCGAGACTATTTTTATGCCTTGTGCCTATAGCCTATTATGATTTTCCATTTTGGTTTTATGGTTTAGGCCTTTGAGAATTAGGATTGGGGTCTTGGGAAAATAATTACTAATTGGAGTTGGGGTTGGGCTATTGGGGTCTTAGGGAAATAATATTAATTGGGACTGGGGTTGTGGTCTTGGGGAAATAATATTTTAAATCATTAATAGGGTATGAAATTAGGGTTTAGCATTTTGGGAATTAAATGGTTCATCAAATTCAGTTTAATCAGTGTCTAGCCAATGTAACCAACCAGTTTAAATTGTTTCAATCAAACTGAACCGAACTGATTGGGTAAACGTTGTCATATTTCAATCCAAACTAAAGCGATTACTAAACGGTTTCTCAATTCCAGTCCAAACGATCAGTCCAATTTCAATAAACGATTTCGATACAAAGTGATTTTGGCAAAATCCTAGGGTTTTTTTTTTAAATGAAATCTTAGGTCTTACTACGAGAAACTACGATGATATTTCCTCTGCCTAGGGACTAGACTACGAAGGCAAATGTATTCTTCATGAAAAATTGCATAGATTTTTTTTTTATTTGGGTAAAAACAAATGCATAGTTAACTTCTCCTCCCCTGACGACTTGGAAATGTCAAAAGTCCACATCCTCCTGTATCAAAGTATTAACAACAAATAGTTGACTAGACTGGGTCTTGAAAAATTTTTGACATGGTTTTCTGATGCGATTTTCTCGGATCTAGATTGATATCTAGGAAGAATGGCTTCTGCCGGCGGCAATGAGCCGTTGGATGTTGGTGATCATTTGCATGCGGGTGGACATGGATATGGGCGTTGTGCGGGTGGGAGAGTTTCCTTCTCTTTGGGAGAGTTTCCAATGAATAGGCATGTAGGGAGTTTTAGATTTGAATCTAATAAAAATTTGCAAGGCGATGGAGCAGGTGTTAGATCTCAACGTGACTCTGAGAGTGTGGTTAGTCGGTTGCAGAAAAGGTCTTTCTTGGGGTTGCCAATTGTGGTTGCCGAAACGGAGGGAAGGTGAACTGGATCTGATCATGTGGTGGGTCAAGAGGCTCAAAATCCTGAGTCTAGATTTTTACTTTCAAACTCTTCTCTCAGTTTCGGGGAAGGTGAGTCTGATCTGCCGTTTCCTTCTGGTTTTCCCGTAAAGGTGAATGACTTGAGAAGGATCCCGCTGGCTGGGGTAGCTGCAGGTAAGGATGTAAATGGATAGCTAAAAATCCGGATTCGATTCAAATCCACAACCGTTTAAGAGCATCCAAATCCGAACAATCGGATTCGGATGCGGATTCGAATAATTTGAGCTGGAGCCGGATGCGAATTCGGATTCTATCTAAACGGAGTGATATTGTTATTTGTGTAGAAGATATAATTATGTATTTACGTAAATGCCATAAACTGATAAACCCTACCATATTAACTTTCTCAATACCACTTAGCTTTAGGTTTTTCATTTTCTTCTTCACGATTCAGCTCCCAAGAACAGAGCCTTGGAAGTTGGAGGCATGGACGACTCCTCAGCTCTTCCACTTCTTAATTTCTTACCTCAGAATCTGTTAATCACAAGACTTTAAGTCTACAAGTAAAAGCCCTAATGGCTTTAGCTCTGCCTCTACCTTGGGAAGTTGTGATTCTTGCTCTTAATTCTCAGCGGCATCAGTTGATTCAACGTTATTTTGCTATCAGCGGCAGCCATCATCCTTATCTTCTCCTTCAAGAATCAATTCTCAACAGTCAACATTATCAATCTTTTCTTCGTTCTCAGTTTGAGTTTGTTAAAGGCTTTGAGTCTTGTCGACTTTTTATTGCCGATGGACCACCGATTGCAATTCCTTCTTCTCCTCTTTGCTACTGCTGGCGACTTAGGTAAGGTGTATTATTTATAACCTTTAGATTTGAGCATCCAAAATGGGTTTTTTTCAGTAGCTTTTTGGTTTTGGATAAATTTTCCTCTATTTTTAGATGCTTATATTTAGCTATTTTGTGAACTGATCACTGTGTCTGTTGCTTCCCTGAGATACCAGGGTTCTCAGTTTGTGAACTCATATTTTAGCTATTTTGTGAACTCATATTTTAGCCTTTTAGGATTCCTGAGTTTCGGGTTTAGGATTCCTGAGTTCAGGTTTAGGATTCCTGGGTTTAGAATTTAGGTTTTATGGTTTAGAACTCATCACTTTGTTCTAAACCCGAAACCTGAGTTTAGGGTTTAGAACTCATAACTTTGTTCAGGTTTAGGATTCCTGAGTTTAAAGTTCTAGGGTTTAGAATTTAGGTTTTATGGGATTCTAGGGCTCTATGGTCATGAACGCCACTATCAATACACCATGAAAGATTGAAAGGAACCTTGGGTTGATGGCAGAACCCATCCCCCTACTCGCTTGCACATCAACCCCAAAAGATTGATTCGAATTTAAGAGGATGTTACAGAAGTTAGCTTAGCTTAATTTAATGAAGCTTTAGCTCATTTAATTTTTTGTTGCATAAATCTGAGTATCTTAGCTGAAATTAATTTTGTCTTTTGCCTAAGGATCCAAAAAAATCTCACTGCAATTATATCATAGCAGTGCATGTCTTTTTTATTTTTTGTTAGCTTCTTGTTGGATAATTGTTGATAATTATTTATTTGACACTTAATAGGGACTTATATCAAAATAAGGATGGAAGGAAATATTGATAAAGTTGGATCAATTTCTATTGTTCCGACAAATGTTGCTACACCCACACTTAGTAATGAGGGTATTGAATCTATTGACCCATCCATTGCTAGTGAGAAGGACAAAGAAAAATATAAAACAACTGTGGATGTAGAATTAACATCATCTCAATCCAAACGTCGAAAAATTACATCTGAGGTTTGGAATGACTTTAACAGAGTTGTAAATGGGGAAAAAACTGTGACAGCTTCTTGCAAACACTGTGGGAGGATTTTTAATGGTTCAAGTGCTATGGGTATTAGTCATTAAAATACTCATAGAAAAACATGTAGCAGGAGGACCCATAAAGATGTTGGCCAGCAGCTTATATCAATGTCTAAGAGTAGTAAAGAGTCAACCCCTAAATTGGCCAATTTCAAGTTTGATTCAGTAACTACTAGAAAAGATTTTGCTCGATTGATTGCCAAGCATTCTTTGCCATTCAATATGGCTAAGTATGAATATTTTCAGATTTATATACGTAACATAAATCCTATGGTCAAATTTTATGCGCGAGCTACTGTGAGAAAGGATATTATGGATGATTTTCAAGAAGAGAAGGGGAAGTTGTATGAATGTTTGGACAAACTAACCTCTCGAGTTAGTATCACAACAGACTTGTGGACTGCAGAACATCAAAATTTGGGTTATTGTGTGGTTACTTGTCATTATATCGATGAAGGATGGAATTTGAATAAGAAGATTATTTCTTATAAGCCGCTTCCAACCCCCCATACTGGAGAGGCTATTGGTGAGCATATAAAAGCTCAGTTATTGAGTTCGAATCTTGATAAGAAAATTTTTTCCATTGCAGTGGACAATGCATCTACTAGTGATGTCATGGTTAGGCATTTAAAGCAATGGATTGGGCGTAAAGAAACTTTGTTGAGAAATGGTGAATTGTTTCATATGCGTTGTAGTGCACATATTTTGAATCTAATTGTTCAGGATGGGTTGGAAGAAATTAGAGATTCTTTGGTTAAGATTCGAAATATGGTTAAATGGGTTAATTCATCACCATCAAGATTTGAAAAATGGGAGAATGCATTGTCTCAATGTAGATTGTCAAATAAAAAGAAAGTCTCTTTGGATGTCCCAACAAGATGGAATTCGATATATGAAATGCTTCATAATTCTTTGGAGGTAAGGGATGCATTTGAGCGTCTTGCAGAATTGGATACTAATTTCAAGACCTTGCCAACTGAAGATGAGTGGGGTAAGTGCAAAAAAATTGAACAGTGTTTATAAGTCTTTTATGATGCCATAAAGCACGTATCTGGAACCAAGTATCCTACTGCGAACTTCTACTTTAAAAGTGTATTTGATGTTCAAAACAATTTACTCCGATGGGAACAAAGTGATGATGGTTGTCTTCGTTCTATGGCTTGCACAATGAGATTGAAGTTTGATAAGTATTGGAGGGATACCAATTTATTTATGGCTCTTGGGGTTGTCCTTGATCCTCGCTACAAGATGCAACTCGTCGAGTATGCTTTGCAAATGATTTATGAGGATGATTGTGAATACTACGTTAGGAAGATAAAAAAAAATGATGTGGTTGACCTGTTTTCTGAGTATGCAAGCAAGTATAGTAATTCTGGTGGCGTAGTTGGAGATGCATCCGAAAGTATTGGTGCCCGTGGAAAGGACTCCGATGAACATTCCACGAATGATAAATCGATATTTGGGAACAAGCGGTTCTTTAAATTCATTCAAGAACGTACTGGGGGTGTAAGTGATGAACTTGATATGACTCTGAGAGGGGGGGGTGAATCAGTGTCAGAAACTTTTTCCTGATTATTTACTGCTGCCTAGAGCTGATGGGAGATATATTCTTTTACACACACACAAGCGTATGCAAATCTACCTCGCTACCACTCAGTAGCCAGGTCTACCAGATTTGCACACCCATCCTGCAAGCCATTCCACGCACTTCAAAATATATAAGAAAATAAAGACAGTCCACAACACAGGATATACATGGTTCACCAACACAGTGTGTGATGGCTAGTCCACGGAGTAATGCCCAACGAGCTCCGTATATACTCAATACACTTCTTTTTGCTGTCTACACAGTAGGGAGTACATACACCCAATTTACCCAGCATAAACTAGGAGAGCACATATGTGCCAGGAATTCAGGTATCAAGTACCAGTGTTCAGCACACACTGCACACCACGCTTAACCCGCACCAACGGGAAGCAAATAACAATTTTTTAGGCTTATAAATTTGCCTTATAGTTTTTCCCCACTAGCTAGGTATTCAACAATTGCACCTACGCTAGCATAAAATAAATTGAAAGCAACAAATAGATAAGGAATTGAAGAACCTCACAAAGAATGCTTTCAAATGGCCAACAATATCTCTGAAGCTTCACCACTGCTCTCAGGTACTCTCCAACGGCCTTCAATGATGATAGAGATCGATTCATAGAGCACACCTTGCTCATAGGCTTCAAATCTCTTCCACACAACCCATATTCACCATAAATATGAAAATAAAAGCTCTACTGACCTCTCACAGGGATTTAGCACTCCATTGATGCACAGAGAAGAGGTAGTTGGTGATTGATCACTCCTACATGCACAAAACCCTAGAAAACCTTCTCTTAAGCTTCAAAGCACTCTTTTTGATTTTTCTCCACCCTAATTCGACTCCCAACGGCGTCCAATAGATAGAGCATCAAAAAATATGGAAACTGCAACTTGAACGGATCGATTTTGAGCTCGGATGAAGAAGTTATGGCAATTTAAAGTTTGGCCAATCACAGATAAGGAAAGATTTTTATAACTGCGCACCTGCGCCGCACCGTAGCAGCGCCGCCGATGCGCTGTCGCGATATTATTGGTCGATTAAAGAATTTCTGATAACCACCCCTGGATCGAACAGAAAAAGGCGGGATCGATTTTTAGCCGCTGGATCTGAATAATTCGCGCCACCTTAAATTGGCGCTGATAGATGCCGTTAGATCTAGATCTTCGCGCCGCTATACCAAAAGCGTGCCACATTGAATCAAGAACTAATAAAATAGATCGTGGCCCATTATAATATAATGCAACCGGCCAATCAAAGCCCACGCAACAGAATCGTGTCGCTGCCGCCGCACTGCACTCGAACCCGCCTTGATCTGGGCCATTAGATGCGGATCTGAGCATCGTGGCTTCAATCTGGCCGCTGATCTTGCATCTTCTCCTCTTTTTATGCCGAAATTGCCCCTAAACAACTTGTGAAATGCCGAAATTGCCCCTAAACAACTTATGAAATGACTTTTTCAAGCGATCCGACAGAAACTGCGATATCTCTCTCATTCGACGTCGGAATTGAGTGATTCAAGTTGCGTTCGAAAGATAACTCGACGCTCTACATCTTTCCACTGTCGGATTTTCATGAACCTGCTGCGGGACCCACCAAAAATAGGTCCAAAGTTAAAAGTCTATAAAACTTAGGAATTTAGACTTCAAACTTTACGTGCATGCATGCCAAGTGCCGTGGGCTGCCATGTTGGCATGTTACCTTGCCACCACACCTGTGGGTCCCACTCACATTTTTTCTCTCTCCTCTTTCTCTCTCCAGTTTCTCACTCTACAATCTCTCTCTTCATTCTCTCTCTTGAATTTCTCTCTTCAATGCCACAATACCAGAAACACAAGAAACATGAACATGATCAGAAAAGCTTCAGGAACACTGTCACACCATCAGAAACTCGGCCACATCACGAGTGGGGTCCATAGTCACTCTCTCTCATCAAACTTGATGTAGAATGTCATTTAACTCGCTGCAAGCCATCTGAAACACATGTAGAACATTGTAGAACACACATGCGAGGTTGCTCCATCTTTGCCATTGAATTGATACTCTCTCTCCTACACTGACACTCTCTCTCCTACACTGACACTCTCTTTCCTAATTTCTTTGACTGTATGCTCACAAACACTGTCACATCAGCCAAGTTGCCAACAATGATAACATAAATTCCAACAGTAAGGAGCCACCAAAAGACTGAATTGGATATGTACTTAGAAGAAGGATTATTTCCAGCTACTGATGATGAGTTCAGTTTGATATTTTGAATTGGTGGAAACACAACAGTCCAAAGTTTCCAATTCTTTCTATGATGGTACGTGGTATCCTAGTAGTTCCAGCATCAACTGTTGCATCAGAATCAACCTTTAGTGTTGGAGGTAGATTAATAACTGAGTATCGTTCCTTGTTACTTCCAGATATTGTGGAAGCATTAATTTTCTTAAAGGATTGACTGCCATTATATAAATCTTGTAAGTATTTATATTTTTATTTAGCTATTCTAAAACCTTATAACATATAATTTTTTTTATTCATACTATTTTTTTTTTTTTTTTTTGCTATGTGTATCTAATGTATCAGCTAACACTGTGGATGCATGACCTTCTAGATCCATCTGATTCTATTAAATGCTGTGAAATCTTGTAAGATTATTGAATTTTTCTTAATATTCTTAGTTTATCCTTCTTAATTTTCTTTTATTGCATAAACCTTGTGAGGCTATTAAAGTTTACTTATTCCTTCTTGTAGGATGCTTTTGGAATAGAGAGGGATGAAGACAAGGAGGAACATATGATGCAATGAAGAGATTTTTAGTCTATATTTCTTAATGTCGTGTCTATGTTTAATTTTTTTTATTTATCTTTCATGGTTTATTCGTGTTCAAAGACATCTTGTATTTGATAAATTTGTTCCATTTGTCCTTTCTTTTGTGGGAAACTATGACTGAACATATCTAGCACAAACCTTGATTTTGTGGATTGTTTTGATGGATGAGATCAGATTTTTTTCATTCATAATCAATGAACTCTAAGCTAGGTGATTGAAAAGCATGGTCATCTTGGTGTTTGAGCTTTTTGAATAGTAGACATGAACTGTGGGTTTGTTTATAATCAGAATTATATTATTTTTTATGGTGTTTAAACAATCATAACCGTATAAGTACCCATATGACTAGTAGGACATGAACAGGTTTAATAAATCTGGATTCGAATCGGATTTTAACCGGATATCCGGTTAAAGTTCGGATTCGAATTCGGATGTGAGTTTTAACACATCCGATGGAGCCGGATTCGAATTCGGATGGGGTAATTTGAATACGGATTCAAATTCGGATAGTATCCTATCTGTACCAAATTTGATCCGTTTACATCTCTAGCTGCAGGATCCTCAACGGATCCGATAGGAAGTGTGCGACAGGGAAGGTTCCCAATGCCGGTGAATTCAATTTTGAATGTGGCCGTAGATAAGGAAACTTATAAGTTGGATCCTGGCAGATTTCTTGGGTTTCCTTCTTAGGGATCTGGTGTAGTTAACGATGGTAATCCAAAGATTTTTTCTGCGGGATGAGTATGACAATAATAGGCGTCCTCTGCCAAGAGAAGTTCCGCAAGGTAATAATGGCGGATTTCGAAAGAAACGCAGGTGGTCGATAAAGGAGAAAGGGAAGCGGCCTATGACAGGTGCATCTTTAGATGTCAATGGTGGACAAATTCCTATAGATAATGGGACTGTGCCACATTCTAGAGTGGGTAAATAGTTTGCACAAGTGGCTGGGGGTATGCCAGATTTGTCGAATCTACCTGACCCAATTGTTTCAGGGGGAATTACAAGAGTTGTTCTTCCGCAAGATGTGGTCGATAGACAAATGGCGAAATATCAATTAGCTTTGATGGGGAGGGTGGTAACAAAGGGTTTACTGTTGACGGACATGTACCGTATATTAGTGGAGCAATGGGGGTCTTCCAACAAATTTGAGATGACTGTGATGGGGAGGGGTTTTTTCACTTTTAGATTCTTCTCGAAGGAGGCGATGCTTTCGGTCTGGAGGAGTGGAATCACAAGAATCAATGGGCAACCATTGAGATTGCAGCTTTGGGAACCTGGTTTTGATGTAGAGAAGAACCAGATTGGTCATCATTTGCAATGGGTTCGGTTTCCAGGTCTAGGATTGGAATTGTGGGATGAAGACCTGCTTTTTTCTATGGGTAAAGCCTTGGGAAGACCTGTGATTCTAGACAGAAATACTAAAATCAAAGTGATTGGTAAGTTTGCTAGGATACAGGTGGATATGGTTAATGGATATGGTTAGTGGATATGGTTAAGGAAGGCCGCGGCCGGAGGAGATTATGGTTGAACATCACTATGGTGGTCACCATTATATGTTTAAGCAATCTGTCAAGTATGAGTTCCAACAGATGAGATGTTTTAGATGTGGTTATTATGTGTAAGAGTTTACCATCCCTACACTGAAGATTAATGCGGAAGATAAATACCTCCAGTGTGACTTGTTCCAACCATTGTCCGTCCAACCGATGTCTTCTTCTTGATCTACCTTGATATGCCCTGCTGCACAGAGAAAAGAAAAGAGAGAGGGGAAGGAGGTAGGGTTTCTATGTACTCCTTAATCTCAGACAAAAGAGAATGTAATGGAAATTCTCTGATAGCTTAAGTGTACACAGGACCCCACCCTTGGGTTATTTATAGACCAATCGCCTCCTCCCATTAAGGATCGATGGTGATCTGGGTGCCACATGTCACAGGGATCCTAATGTTAACCATCCATCTTATGTAGGGCCAGGTGGCATGTGGGCCACCCAACTTACATTCTCCCACTTGGCCCATATTGCCACAAGGCAAGCCACTTTATGATTATTAACATGATGTATGGCCATACAGTAATTTCTTTGGATCCTTCTTTATGGACTTGTTCTTTATGTTCATAATAAAACTCCCAACCTATGAATCATGGCGGAGCATGTCCCAGTATTGAAGTACAATGGAAACACTTCCTTCCATGTATTACAATAGATTGTTTATTTTACGATGAACCTAAGTAGTGGAACACTTCGCCAATTCCACCTCGAATTTGAAAGAATCAAAATGAAAATTGTGGAGGCTTTATAACTCCATTAATGAGACGAACCAAAATACGGACCAGCTGGTCCCAAGTCTTCTCAAGTCTTTGAATCTATTTATTTTAATATATTTAGGCTATCTAACTCGTTTCTTCCTTCTTTCCTTCCTCTATCTTTCTTGTCTTCCTACTTACCTACTTACTGTTCCTTGTTGCTATCATCTAAGAAGAGGTAGAGGTCTTCTCTTAGTCTTAGAATAAGTAAGAAGGAAGACAAGGACTCCTTATGTACGATTCTATATTATGGACTTGTATAAGCATGGCTAACCAAGAAAAAGAAAGAAATACTGAACCCGGTACGGAAGAGAGTTTCTAAGAACCTTAAAGAATCATAGGCATAGAGGGCGCTAGCTAGGAATAGATTCCGGCTTAGGCTTAGTTGTCTTAGGCTTATAGGTAGACGGAATGGAGTGACTAAACCAATAGGAAAAAAAAGCTTCCCGGGAATAGGAAGCTGAAGGAAGGCATTATTTTCAATACCTTAGGCTTTAGGCTTTGGTATTGAAGGAGGGAGCGGAGCGACCGATTTTCAAAGGAAAAAACGATGGTCTAAGGTAGTGAGTTTGGTTCGCTGTAGTCTCGTTACGCTTAACGACTGAACTCGATGGTAGAAGGGAGGAATCAATTTGAGTCTAAGTCTTCTTAGTTTTAGGCTTAGGAATAAGAAGAATAGTGGGAAGGCGTAATAGTACTAGATTTCCCGGGGATAGGGAATAGTTGGAAGTAAGGATAGGAAGAGAGATATCTCTAAGCAAGCGTAGGCTCGGATCGGAAAGCAGTAAGGTAAGTAAGGGAGCAGAGCGACCGATTTCTAAAAGAAAGAAAAGACTATAGGACTCAAGCGCCGCCTCAAAGTTCCTTGTTCTGATCTTGCCTCAAAGGCTGCTCTATCACTGACAGTAGTGACCAAGGATGGTATTTTTGAATCAAGCTTGAGACTGTTCGGACCGGCCCTGACTCGGGAGACCGAATCGCTTCCTAGCAAATATGGTGAGCTCCCTCTTTCAAAGCAAGAAAAGAAAAATGGATAGACGTTGACTGATCAACCAAACGAGAGGGTTTGCAGGCAATAGCGACAGGGAAGGCAAACAAAACAACTCGCAGGGGAACAACGGCTTTCTTGCGTGCTTGCTTGCTGACTCCGCTCTTTATGGCTCGTTCTCTCTTTGTATTCCAGCAAACGGAGGGTGGTCGTAGATCAGCGGCTTTCGCGCGAGTCGCTCAAGCGAAGAAAACGACAGGGGTGGTCGGAGGCCAGCTCGACCGCAGGGTGGTCGTAGATCAGGCTGATTGTAAATCAGGGCGCAAAGAAAACCAAAACGCGTTTAGGGTGGTCGTAGATCACCAGAACAAGCAAGCAACGGTGGTCGTAGACCAGCTCGACCGCAGGGTGGTCGTAGAGCAGCTAGCGCGCTCATGGAGTTGATTCTTGGGTAATCCTGGCGCCTACTAAAATAAGGGGGAGGTGGTGGTGTTTTCAGAAA
This sequence comes from Protea cynaroides, assembly GCA_028583415.1. Lineage (NCBI taxonomy): Eukaryota > Viridiplantae > Streptophyta > Magnoliopsida > Proteales > Proteaceae > Protea > Protea cynaroides. The sequence continues at coordinate 2,705 of JAMYWD010000858.1, read as the reverse complement.
CCATGAAGGCAAGGTTATGGCAGCCTTTTCCCATTATAATGGTTTATGTACGATAACAATAGCTGAGGCGAGAGCACTTTTGGACGGTATTAGAATTGGTAAGGAGCTGCATCTTTTTGGGTTTGAGGTAGAAAGTGACTCGTTGCTTCTGGTGCACATGCTCCAAAAAAAGGTTCAGCCGGTTTGGACCTTAATGTATTACTGGAAGGAAGGAAGCTTGTGGATGAACTGCAGATCTCTATATCTCACACATTCAGGGAAAATATTGGGGTGGCTGATGATTTGGCTAAAGCAGGATCTATCTCCCGACGAAATTCAGTGTTCCTTTCTGATTCGAGCTTACCGAGATCGATTCGGGTGAAGGTGAAACAATATAATTTAGGCATCCAAGACTCTGGGAGAGGCGGCCCAATCTGCTGAAAACCAATCGATAGAAGAACAAAATAGTAGGCCATTTCTTCTGCTCCCCTTCACACCATTGAAGCTTATAGAGAAAGAAATTGCTTTCTCTGGCCCGATGAAATTCAACATTTTCTTCGCTCATTCGGCTTTGATTTTGTAATAGCTTCGTGAATAGAAAGGTGGAAAGCCGGCCGAATAAGCACTTTTATACTGAGTGGAGATTCCGACGGGAAGAAGTTGAAAGCCCCTACTCCTATAAAGTTGGAAAGATAAGCATTCGCTTTAGCCAAAGCCGGGACCGGGATAGAGAGATTTATTTAGGCCTTGTGAGGAAAAGATTGAGATAGGACTCGCCATAACCCGATGTTAGAGTAAAGCATTCCCCAGAAAGAAAATAAGGCAAACCAGTCAGGCTATCGGGAGTTTGATTCCTAACAAGGGTGGTCTACGATCAGCTGGAGCGATCTTGAGTTCCTTAGGCTTCATCTGTTCACGAACCATGTTTATCAGATGGCCTTTAACATAGGGGGAGAGTGGTAAACCCCTCCCAAGCCACATGTCAAATGGGAAACCCCCCAACTGAGAAGGTTTCATATACATAGCTCGGAGACGGGCGACCTTCCGAGATTCGGAATGCCCTAACCGAGAGATCACCCGGAAACCAGCCCCTCCAACTCGAAGGAGAGTGGAGAACCGTTTACACGGATACTTCTCCGAAATCGCCATCAAGCCGAAAGGGTGCGAAGCACCACATAAAGTCCTAAATGAGATGGGGGAAATATCCCGCCGACCCTCACGGACACGAAATCTCTTTGCAAACTCAAAGGCTCCGATATCAGAAAGAAAAGACTTCTGATAAGATATCTTCACCTCGAGTCTACGCAGAGACTCCTCATAGTGCTTAGCCACAACTGGATCTCCGATAACCACATCATCGCCGAGTATGGCATAGTTGGTAAACCTTTTACCCGGAAACGCTAATTCAGCGCAATACCACACCAACATGTGGTGTGATAAAGCAAAAAGAGCCCAAGAGGGGTCCCATAGGGACCTAGAGGCTGGCCAACAACGAAGGAAATTAACCTAGGCTTAATGATTGAAACCTCAAATACATTAAGACCTAAATTAGAATTCACAACAGAAGAGGCCAGAGATGGACCAAAGAGACATTCAAACACTCGATAAATAAAGTGCAACGGAAAACGATCAGTTGCAGACTTTAAATCGAAGCTGAACACATCCCTGATCCCAGCTAGTTTGGTCAAGGGTGCTGTTTAATCAAAAGTCCCATCATTAGGGATACGGCGAAGTACTGCCATAGCCCAAGAATGATAGGGAAAGAGCAATCTTTGTTTAATGTAATTGCCTATTGCAAATATCCTCCTCTTCCCAGCTCCCTCAACAGAGAAACCTAACTTACCACACTTAAAGGCAACATCTGCCTGAGTGGGACTAGGTAAGTACCGACCACAACACCTCTCAAACCAATCAAGATCACGATTAGCAAAGAAAGTCTTGAGGGGGTCAAAGGCATACCGAATTCGATGAGGCCAGATTACACCCGGAGAGAAATGATCCTCTCTCGAATGAACTTGCTCCATAAGATGAGTGAAAGCAAACAATTCAAAGTGGAGGGCAGTGAAGATCGATTTGTGATTAGCAAACCGCTTCACCACATCTAGAACTGATTTGTCCTCCGACCCATCCTGAAGACGAAGCTTACAAGCCAACTTAACTAACGAATTCGAAGGTATGGCTTTCCAGGTTGGTACCCACTCCATCCCCTGGTAAACAGGAATGGAGGAGATAAACGGGGTATACCGCTCGAAGAGAATTTTCATTTTCGTTTTCACCTCCGATACGAACTCGACAATATCATCTAAATTAGTCGCGGGAGTACTAATCGAGGCAAACGTAGCGCTTGATATTTTAGGCGCTAGTTCAATTAGCTTCGCTAACGAAAACCACGAAAAATACAAGCGAACTAATTCATCTGACCTGTCATCCCTCAACCGTATTTTATTACGATGAAAGGGAGGCGACGTAGTCGTGGTAGCCCGCTCCTGGTAAGGGAAATGGGAACCGGCAAAGCCGTATGATTAAACTTACTGGCCCCGTACGCCATCTGTAATGATGACGAGCACTGTTTTAAATACAAAGCAGTGAATAACGGGCCAGACTTACGGACCAAGCGGTAACCCTCCTTCCTGAACAGGAAAGCAGCGATACAAAACTCCTTGGTCAGACCATCGAAGATTATCAGAGAAACTTTACTGCAAAGTCCCCCGATAATCGAAGACCTT
>JAMYWD010000854.1:0-12000 GCA_028583415.1 Protea cynaroides | reverse complement strand
GCTTTGGTAAGCTTTTCAAACTGGGTCGAAGGAGTTTTTCCTTATTATCCATTGGGATCACTTTTAAATGAACTCTTTTAACTCAATGTATTATTACGTATAAACTTATCCTTTGAACCCTATTTCTCTCCTTATCTATCACCCACTGAAGTACCGAACCCTATTTCTCTCCTCCTCTGGTTGAACTCTTCTTTATCAAATAGTCTTTGAGAATCATCGAATAGTTCACACCTTAAAAAAGTTTCAATTTAACTTTAAGAACAAGCCGAAGAGACCACTACAAAATCTCCGAAAAGAAGAGCTGGCAATGAATTCGACAGTGCCCGCAGCAGTACAAGAGGATAATGTTTGCCTTCATATTGTAATTGTTGGAAAATTGGGCTAACTGGGTCCAGTTTGATGAGAGAGAGTGTATGCGGACCCTACAGGCGATATGGCAGTGAAACAGGTGATGTAGTTTGATGCAGTTTTGTTACAGGTGATGTGAAGCATGGAAAATGGAGAGAGACTGCTGTAGAGAGAGAAAGAAGAGAAAAAAGCCTGTAGAGAAAGAGAGGAGAGAGAAATTTGTGGGACCCAGGTGTGTGTGGGACCCACTGGTCTTCGGTTGGCAGAGGTCCAGCCTTGGCCGCATGCAAGGCAGCTGCCATGGATTGCCCAGCAACAAGGCCCGCAGGCCAAGCCACAAACAAGCAGCAGCTAGGCCCGCAGGCCATGCCATGGCCAGCCTTGGCACGCACAGCTGTGCTCACAGGCTCGCGCTCAGCACACCCGCAACATGTTCGACACTTTGTCTAGAGAGAGAGAGGCACCCTTTTAGAGTGATTTCTTCCCTAGAAGAAATCACTCTACAGGGTTTGTTTGAAGCAAAATATGAATACAGAGGCCATTTCCATTATTCTCAGGGGTATTTTGGGCGATTTAAAAATTTCAAAATCCCATATCAATGGTTCAGATGGAGCCACGCAAGTGTTATTCCAAATCGGCGGTTCTTGTGAAGGCAGGCTCAGGTGTGGCGCTGACGGTGCGCCTAGATTCTCCCGCGTAATATCTTATTGGTCAGATGTAGTTTACTAAGTTGCGCCGCACTACATTGAAACGGAACCTTGATTCCGTGTGACGCGCAGATGGTACAACGCGCGATTGATCCAGATCGTATGGTTTGGATTAACTCTGAGTTTCGTTGACGCAATATATTCAGATCCAGTGGCGCAAAATCGATCCCGCCTTTTTGAGTGAGATCCGACGACCGATTACACAGATTCTCTCTTCGGCCTATCAGAGCGCGACACCCAAGCGGCGGGGCATGGCTACGGTGCTTCGCAGGCGCACCAAATGAAGCCTAAAGATTCCATTTCGAATTTTTCCAGTGGCTGAACTTGTTTTCCTCATAACTTGGCCATCCGGTGGCCAAATCCGATGATCCAAATTGCTCCGAGCTAGGTTTTTCATTCTCTATCAATTGAGAATGGTTTGAGAAGTTTTTGGACGCATGAAACAGTTACAGAGAGGAGTTTTTGAAGAATGAGCTTTGTTTCTCTTAATCTTGGAGATTTTTCTGGTTTTGTGAATTGAAAGCTATCACTTATCCTCTCTATGTGTGCCCATGTCGATGTACTACTGTGATTTTTGAAGAATGGTGGAGCTTCTCTGCATATGGCAAGGGATTGATTGATTATCAGAAGAAGAGAAACGTCGTCAGTTATTAGAACAAATTGGTTGTGAGATTTTCTCATTCCCTAACTCTTTAGATAATTTTCATGCACTGTATGCTTGTATAGGTGAAAAGAAAAAATTAGTGGAATACCTATCTAGCTTGTAGGATTTAATTGTAGGGCATCATTATAAGCCCCAAAAAATTATTTTAGTTGTGGTGTGTTCAGTGGGTGCTGGACACTGGCTTTATGCTCGAATCCGCAGCGTTGTTACGCCCTCTCGGTTTATCTTTGGGAAAATTTAGGGTGAGCATCCTTGTCCTGTAAAGGGATAAAAGTTGAGTATTGAGTAAATACGGAGCCCGTTGGGTATTACTCCGTAGATTAGCCATCACTCACTGTGGTGGTGAATCACGTAATCTTTCTGTGTTGTGGTTTGTTTTAATTATGTACTTTGTGAAGTGCGTGGAATGAATTGCAGGATGGGTGTGCAAATCCGGTAGACCTGGCCACTGAGTGGTTGCGAGGTATATTTGCATACGATTGTGTGTGGGGCAGTCTGGTTCATCATAAGCATTGGGTAGCAAAGAAATATCAGAGAAAAAGTATTCACACTGAGTCATTCAAGGTCCATCAATTGGTATCAGAGCACCAGGTTCAGTGAAAGCTAAATCAGCATCTGAGAGATCAGAGGGTTGCAATGGCACCAGGGGAAGGTTCACATAAACCCCCATTGTTCGATGGTTCAGACTTTGTTTTTTGGAAAAGAAAAATGGAGATATATGTGGGATCACTTGGATTTGATGTTTGGGCTGGAGTTGAATTTGGCTACACTCCACATGATACAGTTGCTCCTAGTGCAATAGACAAAAAGAATTTTGAAAATAACAGAAAGGCACTCAATGACATTCAAGGTGGTCTGACCAACAGTGAATTGTCCAAGGTCATGGATTGCAAGACTACAAAGGAGGTCTGGGATAGACTAATAAACATCTATGAAGGAGATAAGAAAATCAAGACTGTCAAGCTGCAGACATTCAGAGGTCAGTTTGAGAATCTGAAGATGAATGAAGATGAGACCATTGATCAATACATGAACAGGGTTAATGAAGTGGTCAATTCTATTAGAGGACTCGATGAAGATTTGAAAGGTCATATTGTTTGTCAGAAGATTTTGAGGTCTCTCAATCCAAAATTTGAGTCAAAGGTATCTGCTCTTGAAGAAACCAAGGACTTGGAATAGGTTACTATTGATGAAATTCATGAAGCTTTAACAGCTTTTGAGATGAGGATTGATCCAGGAACCACTAGTGACAAGCAGGTAGCTTTCAAGGCTATGAAGAAGCTGAAGATTTCTGAAAAACAAAATGAGGGAGAAAGTGAAGATGAAGCCACAGCTCATTTCATTAGAAAATTAAAGAAGGGTACAGGTAAATACAAGAACAAGCTTCATTTCAAATGTTTCAACTGTGGCAAGGTTGGACATTTTACTGCAAAATGCCCCATGAAGAGTAAGTTTGACAGTGATGATGAAGAAGACAGAAAAAGCAAGTTTAAAAGAAAGAAAAATTATAACTTCAAGAAAAACAAGTCCAGCAAAATGAGTTTTATCTCTAAGAGAAGCACTGAAACTTCAGATGATGACTCTGAAGATGAGCCTAGTGAGGCTTTGTTTATGGTTTACATTGAAGCTCAAGAGAAGATCATAGATAAAGGAAAAATTGTGAATTCTACCTCAAGTGGTGATGAAGAGAGAGACAAGGAAGATAATTTTTCAAGCAGTGATGAAGAGGGTGAGATAAATTTTGAGGAAGAACTTGTTGCAGCCATGAAGGAGCTTAAGAAGGAAAGAAAGCATAACAAGCTTGCCTCTCAAGAAGCCAAAAAGCAAAAGCAAGTAATTCAAGAACTGAAAGCTCAATATGAAGAGTCCAAGAAAATTATAGAAAATCTCAATACTCAGCTTAAACAGACATCTGAAAATTACTCCATGGTGTTGAATGAGAATGCAAGTTTGAAAGTTCAACTTGAAGAACAACTTCCTATGGTTGAACGATTTGAAGAATTTGAAAATGATTTTACTCTTCTAAAGACAAAAGTAGCAGAGTATGAAAAAGAAGAGGTTGAGAGACAACAAAAATTATCTCAACATGAAGATTTAAATAAGTCTACTTCAGTGCATCCTAGTAGTAACAAGCTTGACAGGATTATCTGTCACACCCCAATTTTGGTCTAACCAGAATGGTGTGATGAACCGCTAACAAATCAACGGTTCAATCAGGATCTCTAATAGGCTATCCCCGCGTTATCCAAACTTTCACACATCCATAATCATAATCAGAGTAATACACACTAGCGGAAAATTTATAATAAAATGAACTGAGCAACTAAGATGATATCATTAATTTAATAGCAAATTATTCTGTTTTCAACTAAGACATAAATATTTAAATACCAAATACATGTCTTTATAAATCCAATGAAAGAAACCTATAAAAATATCTAATCAAATACACACGAGTTGCACTCGCAAGAGGAGTCGTGTGTATCATCTTCAGCTCCAGCGTCCATTGCTGCTATATTCCCGTACGCAGACGCGTTCATATAATCTTCAACTGTGTAACCTGCATCATCAACTAAAAATATTCGATGTCGAGGGGTGAGCACATAACACGGCTCAGTGAGTAGCCAAAACAATGCAACACTACATATGCATGCACATCAATTTATATCTTTGGTCTGGTTTGAAGTTTGCAATATGCAATAGAAAGGTTGAGGTAGCCAAAGGTCGCGTTTATTGACTCCGCCTCTATACACGAGTGTGTGACGTTACCCGAAGATCACGTTTATCGTCAACGCACATGCACCCAATCATGAACATTATATAACAAAGGTTACGTTTATTGCTATATAATGCCATACCAACACGTAAGCCCCTGTTGGCGAGGGCTGCAAACTGGGCTCGCAACTAACCAATCCTAATGCCAAACAGTGTATCCAAGGCCTCACCCTAGCATCCCTCAGAATGTTCATAGAGATAAAGCTAAGGCCCCCCGGTAGATTCAGAGACTACAAGGATCGAGACCACCTCCCCTGATACTCTACGACATAATAGTTCTGCTAAAGTAATGGCGATACGACGATGCCAATGCACAAGACTTGAGTTAGAGATAGAGCTAAAGTACTGAGACCCGCCAAAGGTTAACGTTTATTGACGTCCTCATCACACCTCCCCTGATACTCGCTCGCATCAAGCACATCAACCACACAAATACAAGCACATGCCTATTCCTATCATCATCATCATCATCATGTTATAAACAATAAAGTAAATATGCATGAACAAATAATAGAAATATTGGATGGCATGCTGTATGCACATAACAATCATATTCGCATAGAATCAAACATAGCATAGGACTCAAGAAATAGAAAACAGTTTCTTATTAACCAATTTAGTTTGGAGTTCTGGTTCCTCACTTTAGCTTGCTAAAAGATACTTTTCCAAGCTTTAAAATCACCTTTATACTGTTATTATATTGCTAGAAGACCTAACAAAGTCGATAGAATTTAATTAGAATTAATTCGGAATTTAAAAACCATTCTGTCAACTGAGGGTCGATGCTAGGGTCGATGCTAGGGTCGATGGGTCTATTGACCCTCCCCTCTTTCTAGACTTCCCGAATGCTGAGGGTCGATGGTCATAAACACCTAGGGTCGGATGGCCTATCGACCCTGGGTGCGACCCTCGGTGCACTCTGGTCCAATTCCCACTTTTAAATTCATTCTTCGTGTTTGGGGTCCTATGGCTTGCTTCCTACATTCATTCAACATTCATTCCATGGTGTAGAACCATGTATAATCCATCTAAATAGTTTTCATGCATCCTCCTATGGTTTTCCATGAAAACCTAACCATAGCTTAATGGTTTGGGTTTCTCCGAGATCACATTCTTATTAATTACTACCCTAAGGTCTGTAGAAACTCATAGAATTAGTATCCATACCTGAGAAGGTTAATCTTTCTCTGAAACTCTTCTCTTTTGGCTTAATTTCTCTTCCTTCCCTTTCTTCTTCCTCTTTCCTTCTCCTATCTTTCTCTCAATTCGATTAGGGTTGTGAAAGGAGTAAAAGTGGCTTAGGGACGTCCTTTAAATAGACTAGGAACATCCTAAATAAGTCCCATTGAGATTTGGAAAGAATCCCAATCGAAAAATATAGAAATTTTCTAATTTCTATATTCGGCAAAAACCGAGGGTCGATGGGAGGGTCGATGATCCCGTCGACCCTAGGGTCTTAAGCTGTCCGACCCTTCCTTCAAAACCGAGGGTCTGACTTTCTGTTTTGGGAGGTCCAACCCTGCTTAACTGGGTGTGCGACCCTCCCCTAATTTTAAATGTTTTTGGGTCGATTTTATACCTGGGATCTCGATCTCCTTCACGCCCTTGGTCCATTTGACTCGACCATGATGGGTAAACCTGGTTTAAGGTGGTAAGACCGGGTTAGATTGACACGGGTCTTACATTATCAATGCTCAAAGACCTTCCCACAACAAGTTTGGCCTTGGTTTTGATAAAGGACAGACATCAAAAATTGCAAATTCAAAGGAAAAAGAGCCCATATCTTTTGTGAAGGAAAATGAAAAGGGTAAGGACCCTATAGTTCATTGTCAAAGTGGAAACAAAACTTCTCTTCCTAAGACTAACTATGCAAAGCCAAGACAAAATACATGGCAAGGAAAGAGAATGGAGTATGACAATTTCTACAGAGAAAACTATCCCAGTGCACCACAGAGACAGATGAGATACATGGAAACTGCAAGGTCAAGACCTTATTTCAGGGTTACTGCTACAGATGCAACAATTTTGGACATAAAATTTCTACCTGCAAATTTAACATGAGAGATGTAAAATTTGAAAGTAGAAATCAATTTGCTTCCCTTGAAGAGAACTTTGTAGAGTATTACAATTGTAATAACTTTGGGCATGTAGCAAGGAACTGTAGAACCATTTTTCCCTCTATGTCACATTTACAGAGACAGTATAGCAGGACAAGAAGAGAGGCTCCAAGACAGAAACATGTTGAGAAGGAATCATCACAGAAGAGAGTTTGGGTTCAGTGGGACAGAACAGAAAGAGACAGCTCTTTGGTTGTGCAGACAGCTTTTAAGCACAAGACAGCTCTACACCATGGATTCTTGACAGTAGGTGTTCTAGTCACATGACTGGAGACAGTAAAAGACTTCAGAAGCTTCAGAGTTATGAAGGAGGTTCAGTTAAATTTGGCAACAATGATGGTGCCAAGATAGTTGGAAAGGGAAGCATCAGCCTCATTAATGGAAATATAAAATCTCATGATGTTCTCTATGTTTCAGGTTTGAAACATAACTTATTGAGTGTCAGCCAGATTTGTGATAGGGGTCACAAAGTGATTTTTAATGATCAAGGATGTGAGATCCGAAAGTCTGACAGTGGAAAGGTGATGGCACCAGGAAAAAGAACTTCTAGAAATCTCTATATTCTGTCTGAAGAGTTTGAAGAGAATTGTATGATGAGTCAAGAAGAGGAAACATGGCTATGGCATAGAAGACTGGGACATATTGGCTTTGAAAATCTGTCCAAAATATCTAACAAAAATACTGTGAGAGACATTCCTTCATTGAAAAAGCCTTCCAATGATATCTGTGCATCTTGTCAAAAGGGGAAGCAGACAAGAACATCATTCAAGCCTAAGGAATACCACACTACTCAACCATTGGAGATAATTCATACAGATTTATGTGGGCTAGTGAGAACACAAAGCATTGCAGGAGAAAGGTACTTCATTCTGTTTATAGATGACTACTCTAGAATGACTTGGGTAATATTTCTGAAACATAAGTCAGAAGCTTTGGCTAGATTCAAGATCTTTAAGACTCAAGTTGAAAATGAGACAGGGAAGAAAATCAAATGTCTGAGATCTGACAGGGGAGGAGAGTACACCTGGATTGACTTTGCAGAATATTGTTCTGAGAATGGAATCAAGAGATAGACTTCAGCTCCTAGAACACCACAACAAAATGGTGTTGCAGAAAGAAAGAATAGAACTGTTCAAGAAATGGCCAGGACTATGTTAACTGAAAATGACATGGGGAATAAATTCTGGAGAGAAGCAGTGCATACAGCAATATATGTTCAGAATAGGTGTATGTTGAGGCCACATGAAGACAAGACATCCTATGAACTATGGTTTGGTAAGAAGGCCACAGCAAAGCACTTCAAGGTGTTTGGTAGTAAGTGTTATATCAAGAACACCAGTCATGGTCTAGAAAAGTTTGATAATAGGGTTGATGAAAGAATATTTCTTGGCTACTCTACCTCTAGCAAAGCTTACAAATGCTACAATAAAAAACTTGGTAAAATTGTTGAAAGTGCAGATGTGAGAGTTGATGAGCACAAAAATTCTCCTACAGGATCAAATAATGAAGCTCCCATTTTTGAAGACCTGGACAGTGATCAGAATGACAATGAAACAAAAAAGGGGCAGGAAGTTACAAATGTGCCAAGACAGAGACCTGTGGTGGAGACAGAAGAAAGAGAAGAGCAATCTGATTCAGAAGCAGATAGGCAGAACAAAAGTGGCTCAAGAAGGGTAAAAAAGAATCATCCTGAGCAATTAATTCTTGGTGATCCATCTGCTGGTATGCAAACAAGAAAGGTGAGACAACCAAAGCAAATGTTTTCTTTACTATCTCATATTGAACCAAAATCAGTTGCAGAGGCATGTGAAGATGCTAGTTGGCTCAAGGCAATGAATGAAGAGTTGGATCAAATAGAGAAAAATAAAACTTGGGAATTGGTGCCAAGGCCTACAGACAAGAATGTTATTGGTACTAAATGGGTCTACAGGAACAAACTCAATGAAGATGGAAAAATTGTAAGAAACAAGGCCAGATTGGTTTGTAAAGGATATGCTCAGGTTGAGGGCATTGATTTTGAAGAAACATTTGCTCCTGTGGCTAGGTTGGAAGCCATCAGGATGTTTCTTGCTTTTGCAGTGCACAAGAACTTCAAAGTTTATCAGATGGATGTAAAGTCAGCTTTTTTAAATGGTGACTTGGAAGAGGAGGTTTACATTGAGCAACCAGATGGATTTCAACTGAGTGAGGACCCTACACTTGTTTGTAAACTGAAGAAAGCATTGTATGGGTTGAAGCAAGCACCAAGAGCATGGTATTCAAGACTGGATACTTATCTCTGTAAGTTGGGTTTCAAGAAAGGTTTGGTTGATAGCAATTTATATGTTAAATCTATGGATGACAATCAGACAGTTGTGGTTGTATATGTAGATGATATCATCTTTGCAGGCCAAAAGGATGAATTATGTCAAGACTTTGCTCAGAGAACGCAAGATGAGTTTGAGATGTCCATGATTGGAGAGCTATCTTATTTTTTAGGTCTACAGATAAGTCAGTTGAAAGATGGGTTCTTTTTATCTCAGACTAAATATGTGAAGGAAATGTTGAAAAAATTCACAATGGAAGACTGTACACCCATGAGCACTCCAATGATGACAAGTTGTAAGCTAAGTAAAGAGGATGACTCTCCATCAGTTGATACTACTATGTATAGGTCAATGATTGGAAGTCTGCTCTACTTGACTACAACTAGACCAGATATTCTTCAGTCTGTGTGTATGGTAGCTAGATTTCAAGCTGGCCTAAAGGAGACACATGTGGTAGCTGTGAAGAGGATCTTCAGATACTTGAAGGGGACAATGGAGTATGGTCTCTGGTATGCAAAAAGCAAGGATCTAGTTTTGTCATCCTACTCAGATGCAGATTGGGCAGGATGTGTTGATGATAGGAAGAGCACTAGTGGAGGTGCCTTCTATCTTGGTAGAAATTTAGTGGCTTGGCACAGTAAGAAACAGGAGTCGAGATCATTATCTTTTGAGAGGCTGAATACATTGCAGCTACCTCTTGTTGTACACAGGTTTTGTGGATGAAACAAATGTTGAAGGATTTAGGCATTGAGTCAGACAAGCCTATTTCAATGTTCTGTGACAACACAAGTGCTATAAATATCTTTAAAAATCCAGTTATGCACTCCAGGACGAAGCACATAGCCATTCGGTATCACTTCTTGAGAGAAAAGGTCTTGGAAGGAGAAGTTCAGTTAGAGTTCATTCCTACAGCAGAGCAGATTGCAGATATCTTCACAAAGCCTCTTCCTAAAGAACAGTTTGACTACTTGAGACAGAAGTTGGGAGTAGTTATCCTCACCAAGCATTGAGGAGCTTGAAGTGAGGGGGAGCAGTGTATGGTTGTTGTTCTTTATTTTTTTTGGACTCAGGGGGAGTCTATTGATATTTTTTTTCTGTGTTAATATGGTGATAAGTTTATGTTTTGGAGCGTCCATAGGATTGAGAAGATGCGGTGGGCACTCCTATGTGGCAAATCCCTTTGTTCTTGTTGTCAAAGGGGGAGAAATGTCTATGGATTGAGTAGGGATTGAGTAGTTGCCAACAATTCCAAAGGGGGAGATTGTTGGCCTTCATATTGTAATTGTTGGCAAATTGGGCTAACTGGGTCCAGTTTGATGAGAGAGAGTTTCTGCGGACCCTACAGGCGATATGGCAGTGAAACAGATGATGCAGTTTGATGCAGTTTTGTTACAGGTGATGTGAAGCATGGAAAATGGAGAGAGACTGCTATAGAGAGAGAAAGAAGAGAGAGAAGCCTGTAGAGAGAGAGAGAGGAGAGAGAAATTTGTGGGACCCAGGTGTGGGTGGGACCCATTGGTCTTCGGTTGGCAGAGGTCCAGCCTTGGCCGCATGCTAGGCAGCTGCCATGGCTTGCCCAGCAACAAGGCCCGCAGGCCATGCCATGGCCAGCCTTGGCACGCACAGCCGCGCGCACAGGCTCGCGCTCAGCACACCCGCAACATGTTCGACACTTTGTCTAGAGAGAGAGAGGCACCCTTTTTAGAGTGATTTCTTCTCGGGAAGAAATCACTCTACAGGGTTTGTTTGAAGCAAAATATGAATACAGAGGCCATTTCCATTATTCTCAGGGGTATTTTGGGCAATTTGAAAATGTCAAAATCCCATATCAATGGTTCAGATGGAGCCACGCAAGTGTTATTCCAAATCGGTGGTTCTTGTGAAGGCGGGCTTAGGTGTGGCGCTGACGGTGCGCTTAGATTCTCCCGCATAATATCTTATTGGTCAGATGCAGTTTACTAAGTTGCGCCGCACTACATTGAAACGGAACCTTGATTCCGTGTGACGCACAGATGGTACAGCGCGCGATTGATCCAGATCGTATGGTATGGATTAACTTCGAGTTTCGTTGACGCAATATATTCAGATCCAGCGGCGCAAAATCGATCTCGCCTTTTTGAGTGAGATCCGATGGCCGATTACACAGATTCTCTCTTCGGCCTATCAGAGCGCGACACCCAAGCAGCAGGGCATGGCTACGGTGCTTCGCAGGTGCACCAAATGAAGCCTAAAGATTCCATTTCGAATTTTTCCAGTGGCCGAACTTGTTTTCCTCATAACTTGGCCATCCGGTGGCCAAATCCGACGATCCAAATTGCTCCGAGCTAGGTTTTTCATTCTCTATCAATTGAGAATGGTTTGAGAAGTTTTTGGCCGTGTGAAACAGTTGCAGAGAGGTGTTTTTGAAGAAAGAGCTTTGTTTCTCTTAATCTTGGAGATTTTTCTGGTTTTGTGAATTGAAAGCTATCACTCATCCTCTCTATGTGTGCCCATGTCGATGTACTGCTGTGATTTTTGAAGAATGGTGGATCTTCTCTACATATGGCAAGGGATTGATTGATTATCAGAAGAAGAGGAACGTCGTCAGTTATCAGAACAAATTGGTTGTGAGATTTTCTCATTCCCTAACTCTTTAGATAATTTTCATGCACTGTATGCTTGTATAGGTGAAAAGAAAAAAAATTAGTGGAATACCTATCTAGCTTGTGGGATTTAATTGTAGGGCATCATTATAAGCCCCAAAAAATTGTTTTAGTTGTGGTGTGTTCAGTGGGTGCTGGACACTGCTTTATGCCTGAATTCTGGCATTGTTACGCCCTCTCAGTTTTATGCTGGGAAAATTTAGGGTGAGCATCCTTGTCCTGTAAAGGGCTAAAAATTGAGTATTGAGTAAATACGGAGCCCGTTGGGTATTACTCTGTGGATTAGCCATCACTCACTGTGATGGTGAACCACGTAATCTTTCTGTGTTGTGGTTTGTTTTAATTATGTACTTTGTGAAGTGCGTGGAATGAATTGCAGGATGGGTGTGCAAATCCGGTAGACCTGGCCACTGAGTGGTTGCGAGGTAGATTTGCATACGA